>JACEGR010003204.1:0-109670 GCA_014170235.1 Listronotus bonariensis | reverse complement strand
AAGGTGATACAATATACAGGGTGTTTTATTTAAAAAGTGTTAGGTCACTATCAAACTCCTGAAGATGGCCATATTACCAAAAGTATTTAAAATTGGATATATTACTTGTAAACTCTTTAATAGATCTAGAGCTCTTTAATAGATCTTTCAAATGGTGATTAGATAAGCAGGGTATACAATTAAAAAAAAATACATTTTACTCCATAACTCAAAAGCACGATTGTGGATTGTCTATTATAAATCTTTAATCTTAAATAGCGTTAAAATAGCCGCTGGTCTGATAATTCAAACAATTTTGTATTTCGACTACTAACAAAACTAATAAAGGCGAACACTACAGCACACAACTAACCCGAATCCGAATATTCTTAAATATACACACAAAATATTTTTTGACCTGAGCACTAATGTCACGAGTTATTTTATCCTGTATGGTTTTATACTAACAGATGCATTTTTTTGGCTATACTTTCGCCGCTATAAATTGATAATGAATACCTATTAAGTAACTCCAGTTACTGTAGTTTTAAACCAATAAAATACATTTTTTTTATCGTGGTAACTAGGGTTACTGACTTTTTAAACCAATAAAATACATTTTTTGTTCAGGTGTTTTTCTCAATTTATAGTGAACAGAGTATACGTCATGATTAGTGTGAAACAAAACTAAATAAAGAAAAATAATCAATAAATAAATAATACTGAACCCAAACATACTAAACAGGGTAATAATTACCAGCCTATAGGTAAAAACTTATTACTAATTCTGAGTAAAAAAGTTACCTAAATATTTTTAATAATAAAAATAATAAATTATTTTAAATAAAAATTAAAAAGTCATTTAGCTGGTTATAGGTTACTCCTTTTTTAAACATTTATTATTACTTGTATTTTAAACTTATGTTTCTTTTTTCACTTATTTTTATTTTTATTTTTTTTTTTGAAATTATTATTTTGTCCTTAGTAATAATTTTTAAGGTTTATGGTTAGGTTAAGAATCACCCTGTATTACGCATATTTAATTAGTATTGCAAAAAGATTAATTTTAATTAAATTATTTTTATTTTGACATAAGTTACTTAGTCGACAAAATAAAGTACAATTTTAAAGCCTATATACAATGTGTCCCAGGATAGGTGTTACAGGAGGACAAATATACCTAAAATATTGGAATTTCTAAACGTCCTTTTGAAAAAACTGGTGGCATGGTCCAAAACTAATGAATTCAAAATTTTATCCCGATTGATAATATACAGGCGAGTTATAACTAAAAGTATTAAAAATAATCAAGAATAAAGTATAGTAAAGTAGTAAATTATAAAAGTAAATGTTGTAGTATATGTCAAAATTTAAAGTTTAAAAATTAAATAAAAAAATATATTTTTAAATTTTTACATTGCGCTTTAACACTTTTCAAAATATTCGGTTTAAGGCAGCGAATTGTAAAAACATATATTGAAAATTAATAAATTTTCTTTTAAATTTGCTTCCTATTGTTTACTATTTAGATTGTAATGCGTGGTGTAAAAAAATGACAATTTATTTTTTAACTTTAAATTTTGACATAAAATTCAATTCTCTACGACTTTTACTTATACAATTTAGTTCTATTTTTTAAAATAAAAGTGGTTAACCTTTTGGCATTTTTTATTTTTTTAGTTATAACTCTCCCTGTATAATACCAATTAGAGTAAAATGTTTTATATTTTTGGCACACACTATAAATACTTTCACCAACATTTCGTTTTAAAAATAAAAAATTTTGGTCCATTTGTCCTCTTGTAACAACTATCCTGGGAATAAAGATATGTTCTGTATTGGTTCGGCGGATTCATTTAATTGATGGTAGTTATTTGGGTACACGCCAAAAAAAAAACCAACAAAGAACCCAAAAAAAAGTTAAAACAAATAAATAGAGAACTAAAAATCGACTTTTCGGTGGCAAGTATGTCACCGTTGTCAAAATAAATTGAATGAAAATAAAAAATATAAAAATTACCTATTTTTAGGTTTAAAATTTTAGAATTCTTAGCTTTTTTAGGAGATTCTAAAAATCTTTGACATTAAATATCAAATCCTGGGACGCACTGTATTTAAAGGAATACATGGCTAAAAAGTATTTTGATAAACAAACAAAAAAACGACCTTCAAATAAATCCATAACGGACAAGTTAATTGTTAAAAGTTAACTAAGTTGAAAATCCTGTCCCGAAACCCTTTTGACTTTCGGCTTTGTAACGAATAAAACTCTGCCCCTTCGGCCAAGGATAATGGCTAATTTTTCCACCCCGTCAACGGCGGTATACGAGGCATTTTATTAAAATGAAATTATAATTGATCAAAAAGTTAAACGGGATTATACCAAAAGTTCATAATGCATTGACCATTTTTTATATTTCTAGAAAATTAAAGTTTAAAAGGGCAAGACTAGTGTGATAACTTTAAAAAAATTACACTTTTATATAGTCTTCTAAAATAATATACTAAAATAAATAGTGTTGTTCTCAGATAGTTCTTAAGCTACAGCTTTTTGTAAGGGTGCTGCCAATAATCCAGAGGTAAGCATAAAAGAATTTGTCTTTTTAAATCAGACGGCTGCAATATACGTGAGCAAAAAGGCCGCTGATGTCCTTTGAAAAGAATAAGTACCGGCCACCGGTACAGAGATTTGACACTCTCCGTCTTCGCTTGTTATCGTAACCGAAGCCTTAAAAGCGGCTCTTCGAGCTCTCAAAGCATCGTTGTTAAGGATCAATCAAGTATACGGGGCATGTTTGCAAGCTACAAGCCTGCTATTTTACTTGCAGCTCTTAAACCAGCTCGGTGTACTCACCGCACTCGCTCCAAAGCTACTATTAAAAAATATCTTAAAAAGGCTGACTCTGCCGGCGAATTTGCCTGCTTTTAAGTAAACTATTGTAACCAGCCAAGTGTACTCACAGTTGCGGGGAAACAACTACAAAATACAACATCGAACAGGATGTTTCTACACGCCAGCTACCTGGCTACTGATCGAGTGGCATGCTCTGTGTGTACTCTTTTGTCTTGTAGCTTGTAAACACGCCCCGTGTACTTGATCATTTATAAGTACCAGTAGTAACCGGAAATAATCAGAATGTTTTAAAAGGAGCTTGTCAAACCTAAAAAGGCACCTCTGCAGCCCAGATGCTGCTTTTTTAAATAAGAAAAAGGCAAACTATATGCTTTATTTACCAAAATAAAGTCAATCTTATATAAAACGAGTTTTTTTAACTATATTTTTAAAATTTGATGCACAAGGACTTCCCTTAACAAAAATTCAATATATTTGGTTAGTAAACAGTCACCGGCATAATTGTTAAAGGATATAAAAACTTAGTTATTTATTATTTCTTTAAAAAATATTTCCGATACATGCATTTGCCTAACCTCATAATGCATCAAAAAAGTTTGAATAATGCTAGCGTATACGAGGTAGATGCAAATTTACGAATTTAGTATAAGAGAAAATTACCCTCATTTCTAAAATTAAAAAAAAAACTATTTTAAAAAACTTGTTAAGAATTTAAAGTTATAAAAACAAAAAAAATCTTGTAAAAATCGAAAATAAAGCTTACTTTTCCAGCTTACCCCGTATAGCGAATAAATCGAACTAAACTAACTCCTGTAAATATTCGACCATAAGGATTTATAGTCGTGTATCGTGGCAAAAATATCAAATTTTTGTTTTTTCTAAAGTATTTAAATACATTTTAGTCATTAAAAATAACAAAACGTAAATGTATGCTTTTTTTTGGCTTAATTAGGCCAAAGTTTAAAAGTTCCTTTGAAATAGTGTTTTACACCGCCTTCGTCTTATTAAAAATGCCTTCACTCACAGATTTTTAAACTTTCTTTTATGATATTCGGTTACAATTAAAAATAAAATTTTAGAATAATTCTAAAACAACAGAACAAACAAAGAGTTAAAATGGATTTTTTTTCTCTTAAATCAAAAATTTATGTGTCCTAGTTATTTTTCTTAAATAACCTAGAGTGCCCAAAATTAGTTTTCTTTTCAAATGGCCACTCTGTATAGAGATTTTGTGTTCAATGAAGACACAGAATTGTCTGTTTGGAAAATGTAATCCCACTATTTATAAACACCCTGTAAATTAAATGAGGTTCGTATAAGGTGGTCCCATTTTTAGGCCTCTTATTATTTCCATGATGTAGTAAGCCCGCTTTATTACCCCTATTAGATGTCTGAGAGAACTGAAACTGTTTAATAAATAATATAATTTTAGTATTATATTAATTTTTGTTCTATTTTTCTTTTACCCCCGAGATTTTTATACTTTTTAATTATATCAACATTTTAAAATAATTTTCTTTAATTTCCAGACTAAGTTTTATGGAACACGAGTTCAGAGGCGAATATCAAGAACTGAGAAAACAGTGTCAAGACTTCGCAACTGCTCTTTTAGATCACACGAGAAGTTCCTATGAACTTGAAGTGCTTCTTAATCACGATCCGACAGGGCCGGCTTTTGAGCATGGCGACAGGATGCACTTAAATAGACTGAAATTGGCTATTAAGTTAAGGCAGAAAAAGGTAAGTTTAGTGACAAAAAAGACATACAAAATTTATATACATAATGGGTTAGTAAAAAGTACTGCAACTTTTAAATATCTTTAAAATCGCTAAAGCTACATTTACTAAATTTGGTATCTAAGGTGTTTTAGATATGTGGAATTATATAGTGCACCATTGCCAGATTTCCCAGTTCTGTGCTTATTGTAATAAATTGGACGGATCCAAATTTCAAAATTTTTAAAATCCTATCTCTATTAGTTGTTATTGAGAAATAATACACTATACTTTTAGCAAAAAGTAATTTACGGCCTAAATATCTTTAAAACCGCTTTAGCTTTGTTTACAAAATTTGGTATTTGAAAATTTTTTGGCATGCCTAATTGATTAGTGATATCAGCATTGTTGCCAAATTTTATTAAAATTGCGGTGTTGTCATATTTCTGTAACTGGTAAAAATTAATTTTGAAAATTTGGAATCTTATTAGAGTTGGCGCGCTTGTTTTATTGCAATTAAAATAAATTTTTATTTAAAATATCAAATAAAAACAAACAATGACAGTATTACTGTTTCATTCTACTTGCCCAAAAATCCCTAAATTCCAAAATTTCTAAACTCAGCTAAAGTGGTTTTAGAAATATTTGAGCGAATCTGAATTTTCTACCTAAAATGTGGTGTTGTCATATCTTAGCAGCTAGTGAAAATGGAATTATGAAAATTTGCGGACCTATTAAACTTAGCTTACGCAATATGTTGCAATTAAAATAAATAGGACAAAAAAACGAAAAAGACACGTGTAGCATAAAACAGGAAAAACGGTGGTAACGGTGCCATTATTACCATTAAATACCTAATTCCCTAAAACTTTTAGATATTAAACTGGGTAAATGTAGCTTTAGTGATTTTAAAGATAATTAGGAGTTAATTGCACCCAGTATGGGTGATTCGTTACAAATCGTAGTTTTTACCTTAAGTATTTTTAGATTTAGAAAATATTTATTTTTTATGATTTTAATTTCCTCATATGGTGTATTTGCCATTGTGCTGCTAAATAATTATTCAAAAACAGCTATCTTAATCGCAGTAAAAGGGTTAATCGTTAACATTAGAAATTGGGCATAAAATCAAATGTATGGCACTTCTCTTTCTTGGATTACTATTTTTGTCAGAAAATAAATATAAATAGTTCCTTACTATAGTATTAACAAGCAAAAAAAGAGATATTCTTTTTTCGACAGGTAAAGGAGGAACTCCTGCTTTTCAAGTCATTCACCAGGACCTTCTTTAGGGTCGCGTTTCGCCTACCTGCCTACTTATCAAACTGGATGTAGCGGGTTCACCGTGAATAACATGAAAAGCAAGAGCAACTTCGTTGTTTGACGGTAAGATATAATCTTACCGTTGATACTGCACTGAAAAGCATTATTTAGTGAATCGGCATCGAGTTTGCCGACTTCTGGTATTTCTTAACCCTGTATATTTTTTTCTGCAAAAAATATAAATAATTAAGTAAAAACCTTTACTTTTAATAAACAAAATTCAAAAAATCATTGCCAATTTAAGTAAGAACGGTGTATCATATACCACTAATTTTAAAAAACCGGTTATCATATATTTCTAAATTAGTTCTAATAATTCATTTTACAATTTGTCGCCTAGGTATAAAAAAGTAAACATATTTTGCTTTAAAGTTTAATTGCTATTCTGGTTTTTATAAGAAAAGTCACCTAGATCTAAACATATACAGTGTGACTTAGAATAGGTGTCATAAGAGGACAACTGAACTAAAAATGTTTGAATTATTAAACGGTACTTTCTCGCATGCTCAACTTTGATTTTTTCCATACAACGTACAAATAATAAAAAGTAAATAAAGTAAAATAC
The DNA here is from genome assembly GCA_014170235.1 of Listronotus bonariensis. Lineage (NCBI taxonomy): Eukaryota > Metazoa > Arthropoda > Insecta > Coleoptera > Curculionidae > Listronotus > Listronotus bonariensis. The sequence goes on along the minus strand of JACEGR010003204.1, from coordinate 103,233 downwards.
TTTTATTTAAATAAGCAAAATTTTATAAAAAATATTGTAAAAAATTTAAGTTTATGTCAAAATTTTAATTGGGGTTGTATAAATGAGAAAAAAGTTTTTTTTTACTTAAATGCTCTTATTTTAAACTTTGACATAAAATACAATTCTTAACAATATTTACTTATACATTTTTGCCCAAATTTAAAAATTAAAGTACTTTACTTTTGGCCATTTTTTATATTTATAGTTATATACGTTGCGGATATTGGAAAAATTTCGTATTTCTTTATTTTCCTAAAATTTCGTTTTAAAATGCAAAAGTTTCTGTTTCCTTTGTCTTTTTGGAGAACCTTTTCTGGGATACACCGTATATTCTTAAAAACCTATAAAAATTCATAGAACTTCTTATTAAAAAGGTTTGTTTGTTTTTTTACACCTAATTTATTAATTAAAAATTAAATTTAAAAGCAAAGTATCTTGTTGAGCCTTTAAGCATTACAAGGCTTTTAAAATTACAGAGTTATTTACAGCAATATTAAAAATACCAAAGATATATTTGTTAAATTTTGGCTCTTGGTGTGGGTAATATTGATATTTATATGGAAAGTATCTCACAGTTCTGGGACTTCCAACTAGAAGTACGCACACATACGATGGCATCTGACGGACGGCACGAAACGAAAAAAATACTCCCAATAAAATTAAAGGGACAAGCACATAGGTGCGAACGGTGGGAATCGAATTTTTAAAATGCTACGAAAATATAGCAATTTAAATAAAATCCTTTTTATTTAGTAATAACTTTAAGAATTTTTTAAAGACTATACCAACCAATAGCCACCAAACTAGATTAATTTTATCCCTAATATTTTAAAATCTTGCTATTTATTTTAACAAATGGCGGTACGGTAGGAAAATGGTTATAAAAGTCAAAAATTGCGAAAAATGAGATATGTGATTATATGATTCGTGGCTATTATATTTAGGTAAGGTAACAAAGATATAAGTATACAAGGACGAATAAGGGAGTATTCTTTTAGTGTTTATTGATATATGACTAAAATATAGGGTTATTTTGTGGAAAATCAATATAAGTAGACTTAAACAGTCCTCGGTAGCTACTGACGCAATAATAAGTGATAAGAGTGAATAAACCTAATAATTATGATATTATATTTAATATGTTTGAATATTGTCTAATTTTATATATTATATTTAAACCTCGTTCTTAGTGTAAAAGGATAAAAGTCGTTTATTTGCTTAAAAATGTGAAAATTTTTATGATGATTTTTTTTTTGGTTTTAGTGATGTTGAAGTTAATTTCTTATTTTAAAACTTTTCTTGTAATGATAATTTGTTTAAAAATCCACAATGAATAAATTACAACCTTATTTATCTCAAAACTTTAATTTTGTGCTTATACCCTTTTTCCCGCCAGACCGCCAAATATGTTAAGCTGCAGATTAGTATATTATTTTTATAGCAATTTTAGTCTGTTTTAATTTGTATTGCAAGATACAGTGAACGCTGCTAAAAAGTTTAGGTATAGGTTTTGTGTACGTATAAATTTTGTATGGAAATTTTTAAAACTTTTTAAAAGTCTTGTAACTTTAAAAAGACATAGAAAAAACTTATTTAAACCTATTGCATTTTTTATATGTATTTTCTTGTTATCACATTCATATACTTTATATACTACGTTTTGTATATTGCCTAAGGTTGCACCCAAAGTATCTATTTTTTACCGGTGGTATAATATCAAAAAAAAAACTTGGTTTAATACCAAAAATATTAACGCAAAGCTAGTGAGATTAAAAAAAAATGTGTTCTGTCCTAAATGTCGGTTATTTCTCGCACCAAACTGAAAAATATTTGTTGTATTGCCGTAGACTTTTTCCTTTACATTTGTACACAAGATGGTAAAAGATATCAATAAATCACGTTAAATTTTTTAAACACAATATAGATTGGTCACAGAGTGTATACTATGTATAACCTTACTAATATATTAATTAGGAAATAGTGCTAAAACTAAGTAATATAGATTTGGTGATGCCTGGTTTAAGTAGGCGACGAGGCAAGCCGTTAAAACATTTTAAATAATGTTGCAAAGGGTCAAAACTTTGATGCGCTAAAAACTGGTTCTTATTTTTCTTTATGGGTAAGGCTTTTTTGCCAAAAATTCCCTCAATAAATTTTTTGTTGGTACCACCAAAGGAAATGATTTTTATTTAATTATGTGAGGGTATGGGTTTAACCCATGTCCTTTGAAGACCTCCAGCAATCAGCTAATGCGTGACGACCCATGAGTTACAAGTGAAAACTTTTAAGTGTGAAAAGACCTTGCCTGCAGTTGTATAAATAGTAAGATTTTATTCATAATCGGTATTCGCAAAAATTTACTTATAAGGGTTTAAAATTACAAAGAACTGTGTAATTTAAATAATCGATAATATAGTAATGGTATTTGTAATCTGCTTTTAACACCATCTTTTATTACAGATTTTTTCATAAAAGTTTTAAAAGATAGTTGTTTTAAAAATAGGAATAATAAAAAAATTAGGAAAATACATTTTTTTAATGGCTGCACATAAATTTATTATTTTATTAATATTTAGCATTAAAAAAAGAGTAAAATTAAAATAATATTGTCTATTTCTAAAAGTTTTAGTTTTCAAGATATTTCCATACAGTGTGTCTACGTAAGTTGGCCTCATATGGAAAACATTTTTATTATTTATTTTACGAATACCTTATTATTATTCTGCATGGTCCAAAACCTAAAAACCAACCATTAGATATCAAATTGTATCAGTCCCCTACGAGGTTTGGTTAAATATGTAATTTTTGCTTAAATCAAACAAAAAAAATTACGATACACTAATAAACAAACATAAATTTTCTCAATTTTCACAAGAAAAACATTTTTTTTTTTTTTTGAAAATAATCAAACTTGCACATTTAGAAGCATTTAGAATTATATTTTTGGACAAGCCTCGTAGATAAGTAAATTTAATATCTGATAATTGTAATTTAGGTTTTGGACCATGCAAAACTTTTTATGAAAAAAATTTTTTTCGTAAAATTAATAATAAAAAAGTTTTTCATGTGACGCCAACTTACGTACACATACGTAGTATGTGTAATATGCTGTGTGTTTAAAGTTAGGTTTTAAATGTATTTTTAGTTAGCTGATTGATGGCATTAAAAGACAAATCGCACCTTCACTATTTTAGATTCAGTAATAAATTTAGAATACTTTATTTTATTTTTCTTACCTATAAATTATTTGAAAAGTGTAACTTTAATAGTATATTTTTTGCCCCTAGTAACACAGGTGTTATCATAACGTTGGCAAAAACTAATTATAAATAATCTAAATCCTATTTTCTCGATTAAATATTTTTAAGTAATTTATTAAATTTGTTTTTAAAATGTAGAATTACTTTCATTTCTTGGCATGCATTTGTCATTCAACGCATTAACGCCATGATAGTCAACTAAAATACATTATAACCTAATTTGAAATCTGCAGCCTACTAGTAATATAAAAATAATTAATTATTAATTTTTTAATACTAAAGCTTTTAAGAATGGGCAACTTTTTACAAGCTTATCCTTATTTTAAATGCTAAATAAAATTTAAATAAAAAATTTGGAGGTTTTTATTAAAAAAAAAATACTTTTTGGTAGTTTTTTTACTTTAATTTTTATCCTAATTTTTAAACAACCTGTAATAATACCTTTTTAAACAGTATAAAAAGTTGTTTAAAGTGACTTTATATTAATAAAAATTTTGTTTTATATTAAATAATACTTGATTTTTTATAGTAAATAATTAACATTTGTTGGTCTGCAAACGTCATTTAACAAAAAAGCTTAAGCTCAGGTATAGAACATGATACACAAGCTTTAGATGGAATTTCATGCAGAATCTTTATATATTAATATATAGGGTGTTCCATTCAAAACAAGCAAGTTGGTTCGCACTTCCGGTTTAACCGGTTCCAGTTTCAGAAAAGTAGGATATTTGCCATATAAAGATCAATATTACTTGAACCAGGGCCCAAAATTTTAAAAATGTATCTTTAGTATCCTTTGATATTTTTTAATAAGATACTTACCTTTACCTAATAACCCTGTATAATGTTTTAACCTTAAAAAATCACACCCTGAAATTTTGTTTTATTTTATAAATAGCTATTTTATGTATATATTTCTTGTTGAAGGCAGAAGCCGTACCTGTAAGCACAAATTAAAATAGCAATGATATTTTATGCCCTGTTCTGGATATAAGCCAGTCCTAACTTTGTACCAAGTTGCAGCCTCTCGCACTGTATATAGAGTTCCCTTTGGCAATTAGGAAGTTATAAAATAAGATGAAAATCTTTTAAAAAGATTGCTCTTACTAGGTCATAACTTTTTTAAACCCTGGATTTTAAAACCTCCAAAATGCATTATTTCTGTAGGTAAAAGGCATTAGTAAGCAATGTACTTTATCGGCCATGGCCGGAATTATTTTTTTCGGACGCTCACTTCTTTCTTATTATTCACTAATGACGTTTGTTGAAGTCAATCAACAATACATGACAAAGTGATACCATAGTACCGTACTATACCAAGAATAATTTTAATATTTAATATACTAAAAAATAATATTTTATGCTGCCTAAAACAAACATTAAAGAATTACTTTAATCATAGAAAAAATAATATAGAAACTTGTAAGGAAAACATATTACTATTTCCGCACTCTTGATGTCTGGAGTCGGCTAAAGCCTTGTCCAGCAAACTCCACCATCGTCCGGAAATATATCGCTTTTCCTACATCTTACACAATATAAAAATTTCTTTAATCGGAACTCTATATATTCTGTACGTTATTTTTATTTTTACAATTTTAAGATTCTGTAAAAACATCATTAGAATAACATTTAAAGAGCAATGCACACATTCACATCAAAATTTCAACGTGTATTTAACACACCGTAGTTCAAAAACTAATACATTTAGGACAAATGTTTATATAAAGTTTTTTCTTATTTTCTATTGTAGAATCGCCCCGTAAAATTTTTCGGTTGAGTTACTGGACACCCTGTATGTATGTAAGTAATTTGATTGAAATTGATGGAAACTTTGATGTCTATTGGTGCCTTAACGGTGAGGTTTATCGATTTTAATAAAGAGTACCTTATTTTCATAAGTGTTTGATTATCTATGAAATGGCGCTCCCAGCGCTGCGATATCTAGTCAAAATAAAAAAGTTATGATGTAAATAAATTTTAAGTTTTAGGTAAAGTGCCTTCTGGCGGTATTTAAAAAAGTACTTTTGTCTTAAAATTTTAGAATCTGCAAAGCTCGATTTGTGTGCCAAATATCAACTGGAAAATAAATGCAATATGGCAAAAAACCAAAATAAAAATTGAACTTTGGCGGCTTGTAACTCGAAAACGAATGACATTTTGAAAAAAATGTATATGAAGCTCTACCCTTATTTTGTCAAGTAGAATCACCTCCTTAAGTTTTGTGATCGATTTTAGAATTACCCTGTATATAACTTGAAACTCTTTAAAAGTGTGAAGTTATTTGTTTAAAAATTAAATTATAAACAATAAAAATATATATATATTTATAAAATATATTAAGCAAAAAAAAGTAAAAAATTTTTTTTTATCTATTTATCGGAATCGAACTCGAGACCTGTCGCTTACGGGTCAACGCTCGTAACACTTGAGCCATGGGGGAGAACTTAAATACATTTTTTAAACCTTAAAGAGATAAGTCGTGTTTATAAATCCTTTACCTTGTAACTTTTTTTCTTTTCCTGAAAAGTTTGTTCCACCCCAATACATGCATACTTTAATTGGTACTACTTTTGTTTTAGTTCTATAAAACGATCAGTTTTTTTCTTGTCGCTAAAATACTTTTGGCTTTTCTTTTTTAAAACATAAACATACAAATTTTTTAACCTATGAGGAGCTTCAACAAAATCTTCGTAGATGTCAAACGTGTCTTCTAGTTCCATTTTTGTTGGTTTACCAATAATAACAATAATATTTAATATTAAACAAGTAATTTTTTAAGTTAGGTTTATTTTAACTATTATTTGGCGATTTTTAATAGTTTTTATAAGCAAAACTGCCGAACAGCGGCTTTCATCAATTAAAAAAGTAAAAACCGTCGGTAATAACAAATTATTTTTTCGGCGATTTTCATATACGTAAATTTAAAAAACCGCCAGACGGTGGCTTTTATCCTTAAATTGAGCAAAACCGCCTGCGGTTATTTAGCCAGTGCCTTTAACAAAACCAAATAAGGACGTGTAGCTCTAAACAGAAAAATTTGGCAATGGTTCCGATGTTACTAATAAATTCTTCATGCCCAATACCTTTTAAATACCAAATTTGGTAAATATAGCTTAAGCAAACCGGTTTTAAAGATATTTAAAAGTTGCAGTACTTTTACTAACCCAGCATGTCCCAAAAGTTTTTAAACTACAGGGTGTTAAAAATTTTAAGAAAATATTGTGTTTAATAATGACTTTTATGGCAATTTAGATTTTTTTTACAAAATTTGGGAGACGCATCCTATGCACCAAAAGACATTTTTGGCATACAATAAATAAAACTTTTTACCAGTGTCGTCCATGAGAGGTTCAAGTTAAATATTTTTTAATTACAAAATTGTACGCTATTGCATTTTTATTTTTCTGAAATTAAAATAATTTTTAAAATTTCTTTTATGTTTGGAACAAATTTGATCTCTTAATTTTTTTTATTTGATGCACAGTTTTTGCGTAAAAACTATTTCTCGGCACGGTCATTTCGTATGAATAATATTAAATTGATACAGTAATAAATTACCTTAGATATTTATTCTTTAATTTGATAGGGATTTACGCCAAATCCCTGCATGATATAATAAAACAAAATAAGTGACCAATTTGTGATAATCTAAATGAAAATTTTAAAAAATATTTTTTAGAAAAATGCAGTGGCGTACCATTTTTTCTTTAAAAATACTTACCTTAAACTCCTCATTAGCACCACTGGTTAAAATTATTATTTTTCATAATCATCATAATCTACAAGCAGGGCGTCGCCCTAAATATTGTATTTGTTTTAAACAAACTGTTAAAAAATAATCTGCACGTCTATGCTTCACAAAAAGATGCCGTTAGAGCACTTCTTTTGCTGATTCGATTATTTTTATATGACTGGACTTACATTGTAATTAGCTACCAAATTTTTGTGGTTTTAAAATCATGCAAAGTCTACATTTATAAAATTAGTAAAACAAATAAATTGACGTTTTTATGAGGACAAATCGAAAGCTAAACACAGCAACTGTTAAGATTTAATGGAATGGAATTAGTGATTTTATTTAGGTTTAGTTATGGCAACTTTTTAGAATCACTTGGGGGGAGGCAACTGCCCTCCATGCCCCCTTGGCGACGCCCTTGTCTACAAGTAATGGAACCGCTTCCGTCCTGGTTGCGGGATATAGTTGATCTTCAACCCTTTTGGGTTATTTTGTTTCAGGCGACTGGCCAGTTCATAGTGGTCAAAAGGGTTGAAGATGGTTAGTCAGCTATATCCCGCAACCAGGACGGAAGTGGTTCCATTACTTGTAGACAAGAGCGTCGCCAAGGGGATCGGAGGCAGCTGCCTCCCCCCAAGTGATTCTAAAAAAGTTGCCCAATTTAAAGCAACCCAAGTATGAATTCTTTTTGGATTGATTGATTGATTATTTTTGTACATACTAAACTTAAATAAAATCACTAATTCCATTCCATTAATTCTTAACAGTTGCTGTGTTTAGCTTTCGATTTGTCCTCATAAAAACGTCAATTAATTTGTTTTACTAATTTTATAAATGTAGACTTTGCATGATTTTAAAACCACAAAAATTTGGTATTACAATGTAAGTACAGTTTATATAAAAATAATTGAATCAGCAAAAGAAGTGCTCTAACGGCATCTTTTGTGAAGCATAGACGTGCAGATTATTTTTTAACAGCTTGTTTAAAACAAATACAATATTTATTTTATTACTTTTGCTCAGTTGTATAATGGCGATTTTTGATTTAAGATCCAACTTTTGGTCCCTGGCAGACAGTTGTCAATTTTATTTTTTAATGTACTTTATATTGGATTTTAACATGGACAGTCTTTTGTATTCACGATTCAGATTAAGGAATTTAATGTTGCAATACGGTCAATTAGCTGATAAAAATGGGTATCTAGATCCAATCTGGCAAAGAATATTAACAGGGTCTCGGCTACAAGAAAGCACTTTTAAAAACAGAGCATAACAGTAACAAAAAAATATTATTATCATTATATAACAACCTAAATCAAAAATAGAATGCTTAAGCGGCAGGGCGCCATTAGGGGGCTAGGCAAAAGCGATTAGCCCCCAAAAATAATTGGGCATTTAAAATGTATTTATGTTTTTCAGCAAATATAGTCTATAAACTGGGGTTTAAGCTCCCAAAAACCAGTTGCTAGTTGCGATATTGCAGCCAGCGTTCCAAGTAATTTTATAAATCCACAAGACGTAAGTTCTTAGGTATTTAGACCTGAGTTGCAGGCACAACAAAACCGACTATGTACATTTTCCTTCAGTGCAGATTTTTAACAGAATCCATGATGATACTAACTAAAACACTTAATATATAAGTAGTAGATGTAAAACTCGCACTACAAGTGAAAATCTATATGTACTTTTGATTTTTCCTACAATTCATACTTTTCTCATTCTCCATATCAACTTGCCCCTCCCCCTGGGCCGTTGGCTGGCGACGCCCCTGCTTGTAGATTAGCCAATAAACTATCCTTTAATACCCTGTATATTACACACATAATGGATCACGATGTATAAATATGAAATAAAAAAGTTAATACTAAAAAAGTTAAAATATACTCGTAAAACGCAAAGTGTAGTTTAAGCTAAAATTACGTTATGTAGCAGTAAAAGTTATATAATTATACAACCTTTAAATTTTATTTTATAGCCAGTTAATTACACCTACAAAAAATAAATAAAGATTATCCAATAAAACACCAACAAAGTGTGAAAAAACTATTAAAGTTAAAGTAAAAATATATATTTAGCGTCGTATTTTTTATTTTAATAAAAAGGATCTATTGCACGAAAAAATCAATACCTAATTCATAAATACTTATAATATTAGATGAAAATTTCAGAACTTTATTCATGTAGGAGTAAATAATAAACATTTGACATTTCGTGATAATATAAATTATTTGGTACTTAATAAACGCGTATGATATACCGGCTGTTTCACAACCCTTTCGACCAACTTTAAGGGCTAATTCTACAATGAAAAATATAAAAAAACTTTTTAATAACGTAGGTCCTAAACGTCTTAGTTTTTAACCTACAAGGTTTTAAAATATTTTAATAAATATTGTTTTCTTATAATAATCTTAACCGATTTAGATATTTTTAAATAAATTGCGAGATGGCTTTTATGCACCAAGAGACATTTTTTGACATACAATGAAAAATAATAATTTTAACCAGTGGTGTTAATGTCATAAACTAATATTTTTTACGCTCATTAAAAAAATAGCGTTCCTAACACTGCCGTAAGTGGCTATTTTGCAGTTGACTGCCTGATCAAACTCCGCTATGCGTCGTTCATCACTGCAGTCGCGTGCGGAAAAGTGGCACTTTCAGCACTTAGAAATAGGTATACTATTCGGCATATTTAATACCTGTTTAGAAGTTGTAGAAGGAATTAAAATAGTCTAGATCTGTCATTCTTATTAACTTAATTTACAGAAAAGTTAACACAACTTTAAATAGAAAGAAAATTAAACAGCTATTTAGCAACCTTTTTGTCTCTGGTGTGCTACGCAATAAACTTTAAAATAATAAAATAAAATATAAATCATTACCTGGCGGAACAAGACATTTGGTTTTAGGAAACGATATTAAATGTTTACTATTAGACACGTTTGACTTTTTGACAATACTTTGTAGTTTAAATAAAAAGTTCCTTTTGTTTTTAAAACAAAAATATTTTTAAAATATTTTTTGCCATCTTTTAAGGATTCATTTTTAACTCCATAATTATATAATAAACTATATTTAATTTTTAACAATGAATCGCCTCTTTAATTTTTGATTTAATATAAACTGAATAAGTACAACTACGACATTTTTAATTAATTGTGTTCAAATGAAAGCGTAAATTACAAGCAGTGGCGTACCTAGAGCTATCGAGGCCTGGGGCGGTAAGCAAAGGTGGGGCCCCTCTTTGGTCAATCTTTTCTTGTCTTCTCAAAGTTCCGACAACCAAAAAAAAGAGGTCCTCACCTCCAAAATAAGGCCCCATTCAAAAAAAAGTCCTCGCTCTCGATATGAGGCCCCCTTCCAACTTAACCTGATATACTTTGCCCTCCTCTTTGTATCTCGGTACCCAAAGAAACAAAAACACCCCAAGAAACGGTCCCAAACCCCAATATCTATCTTATTTTATGACAACCACCGCTTGAGGGCCCGGGGCGGACCACCCCCTCCCCCGCAATACTTTGGATATGCTAGTGATTACAACTTATTATATATTGCAAATTATTCAGGATGACCCCAATATTTCTTTACAACAAAATCGCTTACCAAGAATTTCCATTTAACTTTTGTCTGATTTTATTGCCAAGTAACTTATTTTTTAGAAATTAAAACCCAAAGTAAAATAAAAAACAAAAATCAACTTTTTCCACACACACTACGTGTCTAATCTCTCTTTAAAGCCTGTGGTTTTTAGGTTTAAAAGCACGATCGACCAAATAAATTTAGCAGAATTTGTAGAAACAATTTTTTTCTTAGTAAATTTTTTTTTGGTCAGAGAAATTTTTGTTTATTTTATTTTTTTTTGTTAGTCTCAAGTTAAAAAAAATACAGGTAATTTTATTTACTTATTTTTGGCTGCTAATAAAAATAAAAATAGGTACAAGTATTTAATTAATTTTTGCTTTTTATATAAAATAAAAATATTTCAAGCAAATCTGACGCTCCAGCTTTAATTCTTTATTTTCTACTGTACACGTGCAAGCAACGCAAGCAACACATGGATAGTTTCGCCAAAAATCGTAAATCTTGCTATAGATGCTTTGAAGTACAAATAAAACATATGTAAAAGTTACAATGTAAACAACTTTTCAAACCACCAACTTGATAAATTTTTATTATTTCTTTCTAAAGTAATAAATTTAACACGTACTTGTGATATTTACCATAATAGGAGACACTGGGATCTCTATTTAAATTTCTGGAGAGCTTGGATATTTCATTAAACTCGAAGTCACATAAAAGTAACATGTTGTTTTCTTTATAACTTTATTAAAAGTACAATATCAAGTACAGTACAAAGATTGGATTTGGAATTAAATTTATACATATACACGGAAGTGGGTTAGAAGTCGGAGATGCGAGGAAAGCCAAATAACATGTAAATAATTATAGTTTAAAAAACTTAAAAACCACTTTTAAGGCACATTAAAGTGAAAAGTAAAATAGTATATTTTCTAACTAGTGCTTAAAGTGCCACTTTTCCGCACGCGACTGCAGTTGATCGTACGACGCGTAGCGAAGTTTGAGTGAAGCAGTCAGCATCACTTATTATTATTAACAACATTAATCGTAAAAGAACAGTGGGTAGCCTTTTGCAAATGGATCGCAGAGGCAAGTTGTTGTGGGTAAGTATCGAAGTTGGAGATTGCCGTTGAGGTGCAATTGAACCGGTCGTCGATACAGGTAACAGCTTGCTAGAAGACGGTACAATGGGCCTTGAGTGCGCTTTTGTTGTGTTCAAAGGTAGATGAATTTTGGGATAATATTTTGTTTGATAAGTCCGTCTTGAAACTTGTAGAGCTTTCTAGGTAGCCTTTTGCAACAAATGATGACTTCCAACTTTCAAGTCTTTTAATATTCTTTATGTCTTCACCAGAATTAGCTAACATTGTAGTTGGGAAACGGCGAAAGCTATGTCCCGAGTAAAGTTCTGGGTTTGGAAGACGTAAATAGGCAGCTATTTTAGAGGGCATCTTGCCAAAAGAATTTATTCCTATGCACTGGACAGTACAAGCCAATTTTTTGTAATTAACAAAAATCTTCTGTGTGGTGTTTTGGGCTTTCGTAAACTGAAATACTTTCTACACAAAGCTACATATTTTCCATTTTCATTTCCTCGAAAATGACAAAACTTTGGCTAGAATGGTTTTTGGAGTCTGGAATATTTACAATTAAAAGATTCCCCTTAGCGTCAATATCATTAATGCTAATTTTCATCAATTCTTCTCGACGACACGCATCAGCTAGTCTGAAAATTGTAGCTACCTTTATCGCTAATAAATTTTGCTATTTCATCTTTCAAAAAATGTTTGGCCTCCTTGGGTCTGATTCCCACATTTTGCTTACTTCAAAAATGATGTAACTTAAAAAAATATTTGCTTAAATCCATGTTCTTTTCGATCTTAATGACACTTTTTAACATGGAATACCTTGACCGTAAGGTATTGGGCTTACTTGTTTTAGCAAGTTCCGCGAAATATGCCATAAAAACTTTTTCTTTTATACTTTTGTACTAAAGACACTTTTAGTTATCGATAACTTTTAATGACCTTAATCTTTTATTATATGGACACCGGCACCTGTCAAAACTAGAAATCTGACAAGCAAATTAAATAATTTTTAGTGAATATTTTGTTTGAATATATACTGTGCCAATGATAAAATTAAACTAAGTCAAACTTCAGAATTAAAAACATTTTAAGTAACTGTTTAAGTGGAAAATTTGCAAGGGTTTACTTTTCCGTAGCATTGCGGAAAAGTGACACTTTTAAACTAATATGCGTGCAGAAAAATGCTGTTTTCCACACGCTAGTAAAAAAAGTAATTTTTAAATAATTTTTAAACAATAATGAACGAAAAATACTAGTATCATTGTAAAAAAGCGTCGGACGCTTAATTTTTATTTTTCATTCATTATTGTTCCAAGATTATTTGGTTTCACATATTTACCTTTAGTGTTTAACAGAGCATTGATCGCAGCACGAATGTTATAATATGCAGAAAAAGGGAAATTATAAAGAATTTGGGCTAGTTTTTTACCAAAAACTAGCTTCAACTAACGAGAACTAACCAGAACGTCGACTAAACATTCTTTAAGATTCGTAATCAGCGCCCCTAAAAACCATCGTATGCCAAAAATCATCAATTCGGCAACATTTGATATCAATGCACAGGTAGGCGCTAGAAGTAAATGTTTCACATGCTATAAAAATTTCAGAGGGCGCTGTATAGGACACCTGCCTAGCAGTTTATAGAAACCTGTAATGTCAAACAAAGAAAATTTATAGTAAACGTATAAAGTGCGTTGTGCGAGAGTAGAGTTACATACATACATACATACATATTTACAAGTGAAGCTAGTTCAAAATTAGATCGGGCGGCTAGAATTTGTGCATTTCGTTTTGAATCGTTTTAAAAACTATGTTTGTTAAAGAATGTGATCCCAATAGTTTTTATTAAGGTTTAAAGAAGCCCTTTATAAAAAGTGTTGTGTAAACGGTTAGCTGAGGAAGTTTAAAATGAAATTTAAAAAAAATAATCGCTAAGGTGGAGGCTATTTTATAAACCTTTTCATATATTGACTCATATTATTACCAAGCTATTGTTTGTATGTTTTTTTTTCTTGCTTTGCTTCAATTAACTTTTTATTATTATATTCTTAAAACCACTTTCGGTTTATGTTGTATTATTATTTATTAATACTCATATTCTAAAAAGGTAAAATTTGTAACTTTGTTTGGTTGTTTGTTTGTAGCTGCTAATCTTCAAAAATACTAAACCCATCATGAAAATTCGTTTACAATCAGAAAGCTATATTATTTAGAAGTGTATTACGCTATATTTTATTATGATTAAACAAAAAGTTCAGTGAAAAATAATGGCCTGTGTATGACAAGTCAGCGGAAATATACAGTGTGTCTACGGAAGCTGGAGTCATTTGGGAAACTTTTTATTAATAAGTTTATGAAAAACGAGTATCCTTTATAAAAAGTGCATTATCAAAACCTAAAATACAGTCATCAGATATCAAATTGTGTCAATCATATACGAGGTTTGACCGAAAACGTAATTTTCGCTCAAGAGTAAAGTACCTGTATTTTTGCTTATATCGCAAGAAAAAGATGTTTAAAATTAAAAATTACTTTTAAATATGCAGTTTTGTTTATTTTTAAAAGAAAGTCCCAGGATAAATAGAAGTGCACAATTTTTATATTTAGGTTTCCAATAAAATTATATTTTTAAAATGGTTTTAATTATTATAATGGTAGTTTTAGCCTTTTAAAAAACAGTAAAAAAAGAAAAACAGTAAAAAGCATGAGCAAGTGTAATTTCATTGTTTTAAAGCGCTATAGACGGTCATGCAAATTTGTCACATTGGGGGAGGGTCTTTGTCTAGATAGAAGGCATTTTCCCAAAATTGCCAAAGGTGTATCGGCCAGTAAAGCAACAATAAAGGATGTACGATAAGTCATCCAATCTAAAATGTTTACATGCCGATATTCTTGTTAGACTGTCTCTTTTCCTCACATTGCCTATGTATAATGTTATTTAGCTGGTCCAGTATATTCTACGCTATTTACATATTAATTCTAAAACTTATCGCGGTTGTCCGACGAACATCCGGTGAGACGAACTTTTCTGAGACCATATACATACACAAACTGTCTACGAATGGGATTTACAAGAGGACAAATGGACCAAAAATTTGTGTTAAAAAAAGCTATTTTTGATAAAAATTTTGACTTGAAAAAAATATGATTTGCAAAGAAAAAATATGGATTTTGTGTTTAGGGTTCGCAACAACTTAAAAAATATTATTTTTATTTAAGAGCCAGCCACACCTATTTTTCGTGTTGAAGCAAAATGTCACTTTTTTTTAAGAATCAAGTTTTAAGGTGATGAAGATAAAAAAACAAAATTTAATTAAACTTCATAATTTGGCGAAAACGCCATTTTTACAGCTTAAAAATTATGTTGTATACAAATTTAAGAAAAGCATGATTTAAAAAAATAAATTATGATAGTGTTTTAGACTATTTAAATAAAAATACTAAATTAATTATAATATGACCAAAATCAGTTAATTTATCATTGTCTTTGATTACATGAAGTTTTTGATACCCCTGTAAAATTAATAAAGTCATTTAAGATGGTCTTCTAAATAAATTTTCTGGGTGATATTTTACTTAAAAATAAATAAAAAGGTAATTTGCTCTTATTGAAAAAAACAATTTTTTGCGTAGCTTCTATACAAAATTAACATTTTTCTCTTCGTGAATCATTTTTTACAAGCAAAAATTTTCATCAAGAATAAACTTTTTTTTAATTTTTATTTAATTTATTTGTGTTCTTGTAAACTTTATCCGTAAACAGTCTGTATACAGATTCAGTTAAATAACATAATACATTGGCAATGTGAGGAAAAAAGACAATCTAACTAAATCCCGACATGTAAACATGCGTGACTAATAGTGCTTGTTTTGTTATTCTATTGCCTGCCGATGAACCAAACAGCGTTGCTCATATTGTATGTAGAAGAATGCCAAACTAGACAATTTGAATATACAAAATTTTCTTAATAAGTTTTATACTCATTAATGAATTTTTAAATTGCAGTTAAATAGTAGTACCAAGTAGTGGTTATTTAAAATAACGTCCGTGGCAGCACTTCCACTTTGTCTAAAAGGTGCTGTGAAATGCAAAAATTGCAGGTTTTAGTGCTTGAACAATGTTGACGGAAAAGAGAGAAAGATGGCTAAAACATCTAATAACCTGATACTCACGGTCCTCTGGCATAATCGTTCGTGGGCTGTTCTAAAGATAGAAACAAAAAAATTAATAGGAACATTTTTTAGTAATATGAAGTTATTGATACTATTGTTTAATATGGACCAAAAGTAATTTTATAGAGCACGTTACACTAAATCAGTTAAAGAACTATTAAAAAAGCAATAAATTGAAGAAATAATAACAATTATTAATTATTAGTTAAGGATTTTTTTAAATTAGAATTACGAAAATAGTGACTCAATAAAACACTTCATATACACGTTCGTATAAAGCCGCAACAAAGCAAGCACGATTGGTTATTCCATCTGAAATGTTTACATATCGGCATTCGTGTTAGATCGTCTCCTTTCCAGGCATTGCCTGTTTACGTTTATGATTGTCTAAACGTGTATATAGGACAGAGTTAGTTCGCGCTTGTATTAAGAAAAGTTAATTAACCCATATGATATTTTATATTACTCGCTATATTTTTTCAGGCCTTTTTACAGTCTTTAAAATGTGCCTATGGATATAAAAAACTCGTGTTAAAATTTGAACGGTTTAACTTTTTATTTTAAGGTTTCTCATTGGGTCTAAAGTTTACAAAATATGTGAATATTATAGATTTTCTTTAATTGAATTAAATAAATATAAGAGCACATTTATTTTGCATAATGCCTTAAGCCTAACATATTTATTATAAAGTGCTAAATTCAGGATCCCCCTTCTGACTTTTAACTTGTTTGGTATTTTTTATGAACACACCACTATTTTTTGACCAATCAAATGTGTAGTTTTAGTTGCATTACCATGACAACACAAGTATTTATCGGAAATTTTTTTCTCCTGCCTGAGGTACCCTGGAACGAATTATAGTGGAAATTTTTTGACATAATCATTGAATTTGTTTTAACGTCACACACATAATTAAAGAAAATGTTATTTTGTACCAGTTGTAGTTATTCAGACATAACATAATATAAAATAATGTAAGGTTTTAAGACCCTAAATGACAATTTTAAACAACCACAGTTAGTAAAATAATATCATAAGACTGTAGTACTAGACCTAAATGAAGATGGTAGGTGGTAGAGGAGCTTTCCTCGCCTGAGGAGGTACCACCCCACTCACCCTTTAAAGGACCCGTGAAGTCTGAACGAACGTTTCGGGTTCTGGGTGTGTGAGTCAGTTTTCCTTCTTCCTTCTTTTTCTTTCCTTTTTTTCCTTGTAATCCCCCAAACTATGTACAAATGATGACGGCACACCCAGAAGTAAAATATTCCGGAGGTAAAATACCCCTCCATTCGGATCTCCGGGCGAGGGGTGCATCCGGGAGGCCTTCATCGAGAAGTTTCATTTCTTTTGCAAACATATGTGGGCTTAACACCAATATAAACTCCCTTCACCATCACCTTCAGTCATCTAAGCCCCACATACTGTTTCTAACGGAAACACAAATAAGTTCTAAATCTTCAACCAGCCACCTTCTCTTCCCAGGCTACGAACTTATTTCGTCTTTTCGCCCACATGGTGGCGTATGTGCTTACGTCTGCAACGATCTGGCTTGTGCTCGAGTTTCCAATCTTGAATCGGGTAGGCCCGATATCCTTTAGCTTAAACTTTCCCTTTGGTCTTCAACTAAACTTATCTGTTGTTTGTACCGGTCCCCATCTAATAATTCCTATGTCGAATTCTTTGACTTTCTTTCAACAAAGATCGATGGCATAATTTCTCAGTTTCCATCGGCTGGAGTAATCGTGCTTGGCGACTTTAATGTCCATAATAAGGATTGGCTGGGCTCTTCAAAAACTGACCCCCAGGCAGAGCAGCCGAAATCTTCGCAGTCAGTAACTCTCTTACCAACCTTATTATGAAACCCACCTACTTTCCTAGAGTTCCAAATCATAGTTCAAATCCCCTAGATCTCTTTCTTACTACCAACCTAGAACTCTATCAAACATCTGTCACAGCACCCCTAGGTCGCTCAGATCATGGCTTAGTTACCATATCTTACCCTGCACATCCCGAGGTAAATAAATACATGCCACCACGCACCGTATGACACTACAACTCAGCCGACTGGGATGGTCTAAGGGACTTCTTCGCCACTTACCCATGGAATTCCATCTGCTTTTCTTCTCGTGATCCTTCTCAAATTTGCAATCACACACCATCAAGAACCCCAAACAATCCAATAGCAAACCCTGGTTTTCCAAATCTTGTGATAAAGCTAGAATTTTACAAGTTAAGGCTCACAAGAAGTTTCTACAGGATCCTAGTCCAGAAAACCGACAGGCCAGCATTGACGCAAGAAACTACTTCAATCAAACAATTTCTGAAGCCAAAGACTCCTTCGACAATCGTATTAAGATCAGTTCTTTCTTGTTCAAATTGCAGCAAATCTTTCTGGCCCTTTGCGAAAAACATAGTACGAATTTTTGTACCAGTTCTTTCCCACCACTAACTTTGGAAGAGGAAATTATTTCTACAGCTAAAGGAAAGGCATCAATCGTTTTAAAAAAATGTGCTCCAGAACTTGCACCGATCTTAACTCGGCTTTTTCAAATTACTTACGACAAAGGTATCTTTCCGGAGAGCTGGAAAGCTGCACGTGTTTAACCTATTCCCAAGAAAGGATCTAAATCTCTTTCATCTAACTACAGACCAATTTCAATTCAGTTCTTTGTAAAGTAATGGAAAAATTAATTAATTCACAAATCCTTAAGTACTTAGAAAAACAAAAAATTTTGCATGACAGGCAGTATAAATTTCGCCACAAAAGATCTACAGCTGATCTTCTTTCCTTCGTATTACACTGTTGGAATAAGTCTCTTGAGTTTCTAGGTGAGTTCCAGATCGTTGCTCTTGATATATCCAAAGCTTTTGACCAGGTCTGGCATGCCGCACTTCTTAATAAACTTCCCTCCTATAGTCTTTCAACTAAACTCTGTATTTGGCTCTCTAGTTATCTATCTGATCGACGTATATCAGTTATTGTGGACGGCCATTCTTCAAGCTTTCACCAAGTAAATGCTGGAGTCCCTCAGGGCTCAGTTGTGGCACCATTATTCCATTCATAGTTTCGCCGACGATAGTACCCTTCACTCCAGTTTTCAGGTTTCCAAATCCATCACCAAACCTGACTTGGAAAACAAACGCAGAGCGATGCAGATATTTCTTTCGCAGGATCTTAATTTAATATTGGATTGGGGCGCCAAAAATCTCGTTCATTTTAATGCATCCAAAACACAATCATGTTCCTTGTCGCGAAAAGAGTTATCAAATACTCATTCTCTACTTATGAGGGGCCAAGTTTTACAGAGCAAAGACACCTTCAATCTTGTGGGCGCCACATTTGAAAGTAACCTTAACTGGCATAAACACATTGTATCTATAGCCACGGCAGCTTCAAAAAAACTTGGATTTCTCTTTCGAGCCAAAAAGTATTTTTCCGCTTCTAATTTATACACTTTGTATGTGTCCCAAATCCGACCTCCCTTGGAATATTGTTTTCATATCTGGGCCATGGCGTCCCCCTCAACCCTAAGCATTCTTGATTCTATTCAAAGAAGAGCTATTCGCCTTATTAATGATCCTTCACTTACAGAAAGGCTTCCTCTCTTGCCCATCGTCGGGCTGTGGGGAATTTATCGCTTTTTTATAGGTACTTTAATGGCTTCTGCTCTGAAGAATTGTCCAGTATAGTCCCTTCACTCACGGTTCCCAACAGAGAAACTCATGGTTCCGCGGGTATGCATCCCTATACGGTCCAACTGGACAGACCCCGAATTTCGCACTTTGTTCGTTCTTTTCTAGAGTTTCTAGATTGTGGAACCTGCTGCCCGCGGAGGTCTTTCCTTCCCCCCAAATCTTTACGTATTTAAGACCCGTGTCAACAAACTTCCTCTTACCTCGCCTAAGACACCCACAGTACGTTAGTATTTAGGCTTTTAGCCTTCGTGGTTTGTCCAAAGATAAAAAAAAGAGCAAACAAAAGCAAGGTATGGGTCTAAAAAATTAAAATAAACTATTTTTACCAACTGTAGTAATATAAGGTATATATAATATATAAGAATAAACAATGATAAGCTCTAAAATTCGTATATTTGCAACTACAATTGGTAAAATGGAAAATATTTATTTTATAGTAAAATTTTAAAGGTCGTGTCAAAGTTACAAATATTAATTTAAAAGAAAATTATTTAACACAAAGTTGGTGTAAAATTTTCTTACCGAATACTCCACGTGCTTAAATTATTCCGGGAATTTTTTTCTGGGCCACGAATATTTTAAGAAAATTCTCCCTTGCCTGCGGCTCGGGATAATTTTCAAAATATTCGTTGGCTTGAAAAATTTCCGGAAATAAATTTAATACATAATAAATACATAGTGTAAATTACAAGTGAAAATTTAAGGATTTTAGTAAGACAACATAAACCAAATTTTGGACAGTTAATAACAGAAATTAATGAAATAAACTGACAGCTAAGCCCTATTTTGAAAACAATAATTAAATGGAAAGGGGTCTTCTGGTACATCAATTTAAAGCTCCTGACGAGTACTTTATAACCCTAAAATATAAAGTCAATACCTTTACCTACTACAAAATGGCGGTACTTTGAAAATTACCTGAATACCTTATTTAGATGGCCGTATTTTCTAATCTAAAAAAGTTTCAAAAGCCCTTTTAATAATTTATTTAATGGTATTATTGGTGATACTATACAGGGTACGACAAAAAGTATAGATTTTTTTAAGGACGCACCCTGTATATTATATAACCATTAAAAATATCTTAAAGACCACATAAGGTATATCTACATTTATTAGTTTTGGAGATATGGCCATCCAAATCAGGTATTTAAATAATTTTTAAAGTGACGCCATTTTTTGGGAGGTAAAGTTATTCACTTTATATTCTGGGGTTATGAAGAACTTGTCGGGAGCTTTTAAATGGAGTGCTACAAGACGATCCTTTCCATTTAATTTTTCTTTTGAAAATAGCGCCCAGCTGTCAGTTTGACATTTATATATGTAATTTCCTGTCTATATTTGGTGTATGTTGTTTAACTAAAGTCCTTAAATTTTTAAATATTTGACTTATTTGATTTGATAGCAGTTTGATCAGATGAAACGGCGGTGGATTCATGAGAAACGGGTAATGATATTTGTTTACTTAAAAGGAACTAAATTCCCCTTTTCAACGTTCGGACTTTCAGGGTTATCTATTTTAGTCTTGAGGGATGGAAGTTTTTTAAAATAAAATAAAAAAATAGTGGGCGTTTTAGTTCATTTGTAAGTAAACAAATAATCTTACCCTTTTCGCCTCTTTTCGCCCAAATCCACAGCACTTTCTTTAATTTTTCTTTTAGAAAAAACAACCGATTTATCTAGCGAAAGAACTGTTGGTTTCTGTGATAATTAGTATTTGTAATAAAGTTACCCTAGAACAGTAATATTTTTAACTTTAGACCTAATGAGGAACCTAAAGATAAAAAGTTAGGCCGATCAGATTTTAACAGGAGTTTTTGTATATCCAAAGGCATATTTTACTAATTGTACGAAAATGATTTGAGAAAAACATTTTTCTGTTTTACTCTAACGTGCATGTTGCAATAAGATTTATTATCGACGAGTCAAATAAGCTATGTTGACGTTTATGCGACATAATAAAAACTAATTTCTTTATAGGAACTTGTGAATCCGTGCATTATAAATGATGTTATGATATATGATACTATTTGTTATCCTCTTTTTAAAAGTATATCCATTTGAATAATGCAGTTCTATGATTTATGAACTTTTATATACTATACGATGCAAACAAGCTGAATGAAAATTAAGGGCATATTATAGCTTTAGGAAACAGGGCTTGTAGGACAGCAGTAATAACATATAAATAGCATAATTTTATTTATGGGGTAAGTCCTAAGCTTGGCAAATTAAAATAATAATAAAAAAACAAATATTAATAATTTATTACCTACTAGTTTTAATTGAAATTCTAATCACGTAAAAATAAAATCACAACTAAAGAAGATTGTACTATAAGTTATTTAAAAAAAAATCACCTTGTGTAATAAAATAATATTTACTAAAAATAAATTTTCTTAATTATTTTCATTTTTTAAGTGCGGTAAATATATATTTTTTTTTTTTTTGATAATGTGGGATAACGGATCGCCAATATTTTATCTTGTTTAATTTTATGGTAGTATAGGCACCAATTTTTTATGTTATTTGCTTGGCACTTAAATTTTTGTCCTTAATAATGACTTTAAAGAACTTATATATAGACATTTTCTTAATTTTTTTCTTATAAAAACAGTTTATTTTATAGTACTTGCGATATTTTGCAGATTCTCGCTATTTCCTAACTGAAAGTACGAATTACTACTTTAATAAGCTTTTAACGATCGAATTTTACTGACAGCTATTTTCATTTTAGTTAGGTCAGTAAAGCTGTAAAATATGCAATCGTTGAAAGTCCTCGGAAACCATTCTGATTTTTTTTTAATTCTTTTAATTTAAAAACCTCTTAGAAAAGAGAAATAATTATATGATTTTTTTTCAACATAATAAGTATTCAGTATATAGGGTAACCAGTAACTATACCGTTAATTTTTAGGGGTTAATGCTTCAACAAAAAAAAATAGATACAACAGTAAAAACACCGAAACCGGTAATTTTTTGGGGTCAGACGGTCATGCAAAACTGTCACATTGGGGGTTATGGTTATTTCTAGTTAGTTAAATATTTATTAACTTACCAGAACTAGCATGACCCTTTTCAATGTGACAGTTTTGCATGGCCGTCTGTGGCGCTTTAAATTAATTAAATTACCGGTTCCGGTGCTTTTAACTATAGTCTAAGAAATAGTATACGACACACCGAGGTAAACAGTGTTTTATTACTGCCAAGAAAAATGACGATGTACGAAAACGCGAGTATAATGTAAATTACAGCTACTATTTTTTGGATTTAAGTGGTATTTTTGTAAAAGTTTTTAAAATACTTTTTTATTAGTGACATAATATACAGGGTGTTACACTTTAAAAAAGTTTACCTCTTCATTTTTATTGAGCTTTTAATGTTCATTTGATCCTTTTTTATGCTCAAAATATAATGGATGAAAAAGTGCCAAACTTTTACACAGGGCGTTTTCTTCTATCTTTGTTAGACAAAAAACGAACAAAATTTTCTTTTGGGAAAATTCAATCTTAACTAACTTTTTGGTTTTTTGTCCGATGTTAATTATCTTTTAATTCAGTGGTAGATTTTTTTTTATTAAAATTATTATTTAATATCGGGATTACAAAAAGTGTTATAGGATTAGATGTTATACAGAAATGATCCAAATGTTGCATTTTAAAACAAATTCTGGGACACCCTGTGGAATAATTTAACCTTACAATTTTTACCAGTATAATAAATTTTAAAACCCCTTTCGTTCCTAATATTTGTTTATTTATTAACATTATTATCTTTATTCTAAAAGAAAACACACACACTTTTTTTCCAATGTTCTAGGTTGCTGATAAATATTAAACATTTTTTTTTACTAGTTTAAGTGTAAATATTTCAAAAATAGTGATTTTATAAAATAAATGTTGAATTTCCTAGGGTTTGATTCTAAAAAAACATGCTTCGTTTTTTTTTTTCGCCCTTTCGGGGTCATCCCACCCAGGTCCGACGACCGTCCCCCTAGGTGGTGCACTGCAGCCTGAAGGCTTTTGTACCTTGACCCCTACTCCTTCCCATTCACACACCATTCATTCCATAACTTGGATGGTTGCGGCTCGGTCCGTTCGTTTTTACCCCCGAGCAGAACACCGCGTGCCGTTGCCTAAAACCGACAACGCCGGTCACCCATCCAAGTTATGGGCGCGCACTTCACTGCTTAACTCCGAAGATCGATGCTGCCGATACAACCGTGCATTACTTAGTGTTTTAATAAAGCTTACTGAAAACATTTTATTTTTTATGATAAAAAATTAATACAACTATTAGGCTGTTAGGTTGGTCTCGTGGCTTCTAAATCATTTGTTTGTTATCTCTTAAGATATACTTACTACAAAAAGTGTGAATAAAAAAAAGACACCCTGTATATTATATAACCAGTAAAAAGATTTTTTAAATACCTTAAAAAAGCACATTTGATATACTTACCTTTATTTGGTTCGTAAATATGATCATCCAAATCTCCCCAATTTTGTTTTTTTTTTTTTTTTTTTGAATATTTGAATTTTCCATTAGAATAGAGATATTGATTTTAATTTAAAAAAAAAAAATGGTAAAAAAATATGGGGCTTTAAAATCCAATACACTGGTAAAAGGATATTGTAACATAAAATTATTCCAGAGGGTGTTCGAATATTTGTGTCAAAATGCAACATTTGACTCTTTCCTGTATAACACCTAATCCTGTAAAGCTTTTTGCAATTCCCATATTAAATCATAATTTTGATGAAAGGAGCTACCACTGGATGAAAAGATAATTAAAATTGGTCATGAGATCTCAAAGGATGTTAGATTTGACTTGGCCAGTTTTTATCAGAATTAAAAAAATATATTTAAATAGGCTGAATAACCTTATAAAATGAATGATGTAATGAAAACTGACAAAGTCAAATCTAACCTCCTTTAAGATCACATACATATTTGAATTTTGTGCAAAACTTGGCACTAATTTGGATCTCCATTTTTATGCGGCGAAGCCACAGCCAAGTATTATTTTAATATTGAACATGGCTCACCTTTTTCACATTTATGTTTTTAATGAAATAATAATAACAATGAACATACCATACTCAAAGGAATATTTGCTGTTGCATTAAAATGGCGTTAATTTTAACACCGCTCTAGGTATTATACGCTGCAAATTGCATTTTACGAACAAGACCCTTGTTAATAATAGTATAATATTTAAATTAGAATATTTCGCTAACAAACAATTTATTACTAATTAAGGTTGAACACTTATTTTACCAGCTCTCCTAAACTTTAATCTTTAATGCAATTCAAGTGTAATGAAATTGTGGAAATATTTTAAGTGTTCGGAGAATACGCGTACAAAATTGTATTACTACTGACGTGAAAATAGAGCAACTAAATTAATAATAAAATTGTTTTATTTACACGTTAACAAAAATTAAAATTTAAAGAAATATCCTTAGAACTTTAGAAAGTCGTAAATGCTTTTTAATCTAGTGAGTTACTTAATTTAAAAATATGTTTTTTTGATGACATAATGGTAGGCTATAAAATGGGAACCTTACCTACACATGTTTGATGTTCTAATAAACTTTACATTACTTAAAAAGCTGTGCAAAAGCATAGCTACTTTGCAGAACTATTGTATTATCTTTTGTTTTTACTTATTACTAGCAAGTAAATACTTTTTAATACCTTAATAAATATGGGTAAATAAAGTGGTAGCACAGGCATTAAAATAAATCGCGACTTACCAGTTATCTTGTATTATTTTTACATAATGGTTAGTAATCTAACCTTAACGCTATTATTTAAATATTAATGATAGTTTAACATTTTTTTTAAGTCGGATGTGAAATAAAGTATTGTTACTTGTCACATAGTGTTTTTTATATCTTACAAGATAATAAAAAAACACTATTGCAATTAGTCTCTCAATGAATAAGGTTAACTATACCTGTAAAAAAATATTTTAATTTTTTTATATACATTTATATTAAAAAAGTAATTCTTTAAAAACAAATAAAAGGCCTATTTTAATGACATGATAAGCCCCAAACAGGAAATGCAGAGTTATTAAATTTTTAAGCCTAAAAATATCTATAATTTTCTATTATTAAAACTAAACTTAAATATTTTCTTATGGGTAAATTAAAGACTATACTTAAAACTTCTTTATTAAGGCGTATCTTCTATCTACCCAATAATACAAATAAAAGAATTAAACAAATATTTGTGGATTTGTGACTTATTATGTTATTACAATAAGCCCTTTAATTATTGTTTTTCCTGAAGTGCTAAAATAGAAATAAAAATGTCTATTGAATATTTAGGGTAGTTTAAAATTGCAAATATATGATTTAAAAAAAATCGATACAAACGTTTTATTATGATACACATTGGTTAGAATGTCCTTGTAAAACATATTTTTTTCTTATTTTTCAAAATGGAATTTTTGCGATTTTGAACCACCTTGCATGTCATAGGGCTATTTTTATTATAGCTTCTAGGATCTCAGGTGAGGCAAACATTTTTAAAGAGAATAACTTTTTTTAAAATAAAAAAAAACGGGCATGGTTAAGTCCATCCGTGGACACATGTATAATTTCTATATTATTAAAAGCAAAAGTTTATTAGTGACACGCTCTTTAATAAATTTAAAAAATATAGAAATATATAAATTAGAAGCTAAATGTATGTATCTACCTTCATTACATTACGAAAAAAACAAGACGAGATAAGTCAAGACAGAGAGAATGTCTCTTGGTTGAGCATTCTCGCAGAGAGTATTTTCTGTCAAGTACTTAACTGGATTTTTTTAATTTTGTTTAATAAGACTGGAATAAAATTAATAAATAAAAAAATTAACAAAAAAAAGATATGTATAAATAAAAAAACAAATAAGTAATCACAAAAAAAATGCATTTAAAAATATCTAAAATTTCTAGTTTAATTTTATTCTGAAATTAATAAAAACAAACAAGTATACCTTTCTAATAAGTATTTAAAACTACCTTATAATACTATAAACTATTTACTATTAATATATTACCTTTATAGTTTATATCTAAAGTGAGAGTTCATTGTACGAAAAAATCAATATACTATTCATAACCCAGTAACATTATTTTTAAAACCCTGAGGTTTATTAATACAGAGTGGGCCTTAACTGTATAAGCAGATTCAATACCCAATAAAACAGGGAATACAAAACCTACATATATTTTATTAATATTATTGTAAACTACAAATAATGCAATTTTTATGACCAAAAGATTATGTTGTCCAAGTGACATCCCTCACGTTACTGACATTCTTAATCCGAAGTTGCATATTTTTAAAAACTTAGTTACATGTTGCTCGCGGAATGGCGTTTTTTGGCGATTTTGGTCCGTGGACAATCCCCGACAGGAACATCGACGACCTCTTTTTTTATCTTTGGACAAACCACAAAGGCTAAAAGCCTAAATACTAACGTACCGTGGGTGTCTTGAGCGAGGTAAGAGGAAGTTTGTTGACACGGGACTTAAAAACTTGAAGATTTGGGGGAAGGAACGACCTCCGCGGGCAGCAGGTTCCACATTCTAGAAACTCTAGGGATAAAAGAACGAACAAAGTGAGAAGTTCAGGGGACTGTCCAGTCGGACCGTATAGGTATGCATACGCGCGGAACCACCAGTTTCTCTGGTGGGAACCGTGAGTGGAGGAACTATATTGGACAATTCTTTAGAGCAGAAGCCATGAAAGTACCTATAAAAAACCGATAAATCCCCCACAGCCCGACGATGGGCAAGCCTTTTGTATGTGAAGGATCATTAATGAGACGAATAGCTCTTCTTTGAATAGAATCAAGAATGCTTAGGGTTGTGGGGGACGCCATGCCCCAGATATGAGACAATATTCCAAGGAAGGTCGGATTTAGGACACATATAAAGTGTATAAATTAGTAGGGAAAAATAATTTTTGGCTCGAAAGATGAATTCAAGCTTTTTTGAAGCTGCCGTGGCTATAGATACAATGTGTTTATGCCAGTTAAGGTTACTTTCAAATGTGACGCCCACAAGACTGAAGGTGTCTTTGCTCTGTAAATCTTGGCCGCTCATAAGTAGAGGATGAGTATTTGATGACTCTTTTCGCGACAAGGAACATGATTGTGTTTTGGATGCATTAAAATGGACAAGATTTTTGGCGCCCGAATCCAATAATAAATTAAGATCCTGCGAAAGAGATATCTGCCAAATCAGGTTTAGTGATGGGTGTAGGAACCTGAAAACTGGAGTGAAGGGTACTATCGTCGGTGAAACTATGAATGGAATTGGTTGTGGACCAGAGAAGGTCGTTGATGTGAAGAAGAAACAATGTTGGTGTCAGAACTGAGCCTTGAGGCACTCCAGCATTTACTTGGTGAAAGCTTGAAGAATGGCCGTCCACAATAACTGATAGACGTCGATCAGATAGATAACTAGAGAGCCAAGTACAGAGTTTAGTTAAAAGACCATAGAAGGGAAGTTTATTAAGAAGTGCGGCATGCCAGACCTGGTCAAAAGCTTTGGATATATCAAGAGCAACGATCTGGGACTCACCTAGAAATTCAAGAGACTTATTCCACCAGTGTGATACGAAGGAAAGATGATCTGCTAAAGATCTTTTGTGGCGAAATTCATACTGCCTGTCATGCAACATTTTGTGTTTTTCTAAATACTTAAGAATTTGTGAATTAATTAATTTTTCATGACTTTACAAAGAACTGAAAAAAATTAAATTGGTCTATAGTTAGATGGAAGAGATTTAGATCCTTTCTTGGGAATAGGTTGAGCACGTGCAGCTTTCCAGCTCTCCGGAAAGATACCTGTGTCGTAAGAAATTCGAAAGAGCCGAGTTAAGAGTGGTGCAAGTTCTGGAGCACATTTTTTTAAAACGACTGCTGTAATGCCGTCCAGCCCAGACGATTTCTTGGTGTTAAGGGAAGAAAGGATACGCTTAATGTGTTTACCTTAAAAATAATATCGGGCATTTTATGAGGAACTGGCGTAACCGCTGGAATTGGATGATTAACGGGAGGGTCAAGGGTTGAATTGGCAACAAATTGTTTATATTTCTAAGCTTGTTTTGTAGACTGCAATATCAACAAGTGAAATTATTGGTCCATATTTTTTAAGGAATGAAAAAGGAGTTGCCGTAATGGTGAGAGCTAATAACTATTATAAGATGCTACAGAGATTCTTAGTTCCAGCTCTTCAACAATTTAAAGGACATAATGCTACGACCTGGTTTTAACAAGATGGAGGCACTTGCCACACGAAGGAGTGATATTCAGTGGCCCCCTCGGAGCCCGGATCTTACTCCAAATGATTATTTTCTGTGAAGCTACCCATATTGAAGGGTCTATAAAAATAATCCAACCACATTAGACTAGCTTAAACAAAACATTGTGCGACAAATCAACGTCATTCCGCGAGCAACTTGTCACTAAGTTTTTAAAAATATGCAACTCCGAATTCAAGAATGTCAGCAACGTAAGGGATGTCACTAGAATAACCTAATTTTTAAGTCATAAAAATTCCCATTACATGTAGTTTAAAATAATATCGATAAAATATGTGCAACTTTTGTAATGATTGTTTTATTGGATATTGAAATTGCTCATATAATTGAGGCCCACCCTGTTCAAAGTTGGTCATTATAGTCGTGATAAAAATATTTAGTTAAAGTGTGTTATTATTATTATTATTATTATTATTATTATTATTATTATTATTATTATTGTGTAGTTACAGTTATACAGTGTGTCCAGAGATAGAATAATAGAATGAATTATACCTGTATTGTTTTTTAACTTTTGATATTTTAAAAGAGAGTTATTCTTTATAAATGTTTTTGCTATATTTTAATGCAAAATGGAAAACAAGCAAGTTAAATAAAGTTAAAATTTCCTAATTAAAATTAAAGAGATGGATTATTAGACATTAAATTCAAAAATGTATGTAACAAAGAATACAAAAACCTATACTAAGCGATTTAAAAGTACAATTTTAAGGAGAAAAAATATATTACATGCATTTTCTTTTATTCTACGATAATCTTAAAAATGTTACATAAAAAAAACTTTTAAATTAAGTATTAGTATAATTTTTCAATTCTGTTATAAATGTACTCTTATATGTATATATGTAATTTGTAAAAACTTTTGTTATGAAAAGTATTTGACAACAATAAAGCCGCGTATACGCAGAAAATCTGTTATAAGACAAAAAATGGACAAAATCATATACAGGGTGTCACAAATTGAGGGTTACCATAAGTATCTTGGGAACGGTAAAAGATACACAGTTGTTTAAATTGGGGCAAAGTTGCGCATTTTTATGCTTAACAATATTTGGTTTAAAAATTAAAAAATTTGCGTGTGTCGCACCATCCAGATCGGCATGGTGTATTTCAAGGTTAGCACGCAACAACTACCTCAACCGCGACACCTTAAGGTAGTTGTTGTGGTAACCTTAAAATAGACCCGGCCGATCTGGGTGTTGTTTATATGGAAACCATATTCTACAGGAAAAATGGAAAAATTTTGAGGGTTGAAAACAAGAAAATACACTTTGTTAAGAAATTAAAAGCAATATCTACAAATTTAAAATTGTCAAATCGCTGACTCTACAACTGTTACAAAAACTTTGAGGATTCCATAAAAAAATACATCATGCTTGACCTCAGGTGATTTTTTAATATTTTTATACAATATTTAAATGGTAAAGTTGCGTTAATTGCTTATTTTTAATTGCTTAAATTAATCAAACTTTTTAATAATAATTAAAAAAATAAAAACAATAATCGTTTCTGATGGTGAAAAGATTAAATAACATTTAATAAGATGCAAAAAATGTATTTTTTTTTAATTTGTTTAATTGTAGTTTTAAAAATTCTGACAAAAATTCCAGCTGGCAACATGAATCGTCGTAATCAGCATTTTATTCTGAACATTAGTCTGCAAAAAAAGTCCATGAGAATAATTTTTGATACATTGGCGCCTATAAAACTTAGTCTAAGGGTATAATTAACATAAAGGATTAATGGTAATAACTTCCACTATAATACTCAATTTGTACTGTCATATGCTAAATCCGTTAGGTAATTTGTGAGCTTTTTAGTATTGCCAGGAAACCGAGCTTTTGCAGACCGACGTCTTGAACCTTTATATTTAAATTTGTTCCGCAGCATTGGCTTTTATGAGGCTTTAGGGCGTGAAAGTTATATTTATTATCTGAGATGCGTTTTATTGGTGGTGAAGAGAAATCTTATGTTATGACTTTAAAACTTATCAGTACTAAAAAATTTAGATAACAGTTAATATTCCCAACTTTGTTTTATTAAAAGTATTTTAAAAATGCGTTTGGTTTGCATTAAAAAAAAAAAAATATTTTTGCTTCGAAACAAATAAAGAAGGATTAACGACTCTTACTCCCCAAAATGGATGGTTTTTTAAACTTTTCAAAAGGTATTTATTCTTAGTTATCATTTTTTTCTTTGAACAATCCACGAAGGCTGAAAGCCTAAATACTAAAGTACCGTGGGTGTCTTAAGCAGGGTAAGAGGAAGTTTGTTAACACGGGACTTAAAAACTTGAAGATTTGGGGGGACGGAAAGACCTCCGCTGGCAGTAGGTTCCACAGTCTAGAAACTCTAGGGATAAAAGAACGAACGAAATGGGAATTTCGGGGCCTGTCCAATTGGACCGTATAGGGATGCATACGTGCGGCACCTTAAGTTTCTCTGTTGGGAGCTGCAAGAGGAGGGACTATACTGGATAATTCGTCGAAGCAGAAGCCGTAAAAGTATCTATAGAAGAGCGATAGATCTCCCACAGCTCGACGATGGGCAAGAGAAGGAAGTCTTTGAGTAAGTAAAGGATCATTAATAAGACGAACAGCCCTTCTTTGAATGGCATCAAGAATGCTGAGGGTTGCAGGGGATGCCATTCCCCAGACATGAAAACAATATTCCAGAGAGGGTCGATTATGGGACACATAAAAAGTGTATAAATTGGAAGGGGAAAAATACTTTTTGGCTCGGAAAAAAAATCCAAGCTTTTTTGACACTACGGTGGCTATAGATACAATGTGTTTATGCCAGTTAAGGTTATTTTCAAATATGACGCCCACAAGGTTAAATGTGTCCCCGCTCTGCAAAACCTGGCCACTCATAAGCAAAGGGTGAGTGTTTGATGATTTTTTCGCGACAAGGAACATGATTGTGTTTTGGATGCATTAAATTGAACGAGATTTTTGGCGCCCCAATCCAATATCAAATTGAGATCCTGTGAAAGAGATATCTGCATCTCCCTGCGTTTATCTTCCAAGTCGGGTTGAGAGATTGGCTTGGGAACCTGAAAAGTGGAGTGAAGGGTACTATCGTCAGCATAACTATGAATGGGATTGGTTGTGGAAGAAAGAAGGTCATTGATGTGAAGAAGAAACAAAGTTGGTGCTAGTACTGAACCCTGAGGCACTCCAGCATTAATTTCGTGAAAGCTTGAAGAGTGGCCATCAACAATGACTGATATACGTCGATTAGAAAGATAACTGGAGAGCCAAGAGCAGAGTTCAGTTGGAAGACCATAGGAGGAAGTTTATTAAGAAGTGCGTCATGCCAGATTTGGTCGAAAGCTTTAGATATATCAAGAGCAACGATCTGGGACTCACCTAGAAACTCAAGAGACTTGTTTCAGTTGTGTGAAACAAAGAAAAGAAGATCTGCTGAAGTCTTTAAATTTATTGTTGCGACTTCCTAAGTGTGTTTTAAAAGTTCCAAATAACAAATGTTCTTATTTTAAATATAGGTTAGACGTCCCGTCTATATAAAAAGCGACGTTATGATAAAATATTTCTCTTAGCGAGCATTTAAAACTTTAGGATGGTATTTTTGCTACAAACCATTATTTTTTGCAAAGATATTTTTTTTTGATATCTATAGGAATAGCTAGTGAAAACAAAACAAAAACTGTTTTATTTTAAATTTCATTTATTATGTGCCTTAGCTACTCGCCAGACAATACTCCGTTAGTGTTTATACTTCTGGGCACTAATTAAGTAGCAGAATTCAATTTGTCGTGAAACAATTGGTAAATACCTTAAGAATCTTAAAAATATTCTAAAATCAAAGGCGAATCAATAACGTTTTGATAACAAGTTACAGGAACAGTTTTTAGAACATAAAGTAAAAATTAAAATATGTCACAATAGCCTAGAGCAAACAAAATTTTTATTTAATCAAAAAAATAAAAATACTTTGAACCGTTATGTTTAAACCACGACGACATTATTGTAAAGATTTATTTATTTAGCTGAATCTGCTCACATTTTCTTGTATTTTTATCTTGACAAGCGTTTGCTTGGTCAAATTAAATTCGTAGAGTTTTGGCAAAACTTGGGACGATATTTGGAACTCGCTACAAGCAAATTTAAATACACCTACTTACAAAAAAGTGGCGAGCCAAAAATATTCATTAACTTTAAAACTTAATAACTTTTAAACCTACTCTTATATTTAAACAAATTTTTGTTTTTGTGTACCACCATATTTCCACATTATTTTTTTGATTTGATTTAATTTTCACTACCGGATAGTGTACAGGGGCTGGTCAAGATATATGTTTTTTGCGAATGTTTGAAACATCCTGTAGAATGACCTCCTCGAATTATTAAAATTTTGCATAAGTAATTCGGTAGCCCAATTCTTAGCGAATATTTTATTTTTTAATGGTAGTCGTATCTTTATTTTTTTGACCAATACAGGTAAATAAGTAGAGTTTGTTGGTCAAAAAAGGTAATACAGTGAACTAAAGACAATTTTAATAGAAATTATAATTTTAATTTCAAACAAAACATAGATATATTATCCTTAGTAAATGCCTTACCATACTTCCTATTCGCCGTGTAATTGAATTTTGCGAAATTTGTTTTTATTTTTAAACAAGAACTTTGCAAGTTTCTCTAAACTCTCAGCTACACGCACGCAACTGCGTGTCCGTTTGCCAAGTAGATCATATAAATGCTCTACTGGATTTAGGTCTGGACTCCTAACTGGCCAGGTTAAAGCCAGTATGCAAATGTAACGTCCGGCAGAGAGAGAAAGCAATATGCGAGCTTCTAAAGAAATCCTAGCCCACACCATAACAGAACCCCCCAAAAAAAAAAAAAAAAACTTCCTTTCTTCACGAGAAACCCTTCTTATACCTTTGATCGTTTTGCCTCCAGATTCGTTGCCGCCCATCGGATACACGTTGACCACTATTGTTTATTTCAATGAATTATTTCAGGGGAAAAATTGGGAGAAGCTATACGATGCTTTCATAACATTCTGGGGCCATTTGGTGGAATTCTTGAGATCAGGCCTCGTTTTTAAGCCGGTGACGCACTGTTTCGTCACGCACATTGATAATACGTACGTGTATTTGTTACAACGGCATTCTGACAAGGTCTTCTCAATGTCTGCAGATAAATAAACCTATCATCTAAATTGGATGAGATGAGTTATACCTATCCTGACCAGTTTCTAAAAACCTGTTTTTCACCCTCCTGGCTGTGGTTTCTGCAATCACTACTATGCGTTTGGCGTGTGCTACACTTTTTAATCATTTACTAATGCTACAATTTGAGTAACTTGCTCAGGAGTAATATGTGTAGTTACATAAAACTAAATTTTAAACGAAATGCAAGTAAAAACACCTACATATTCAACTGTATTGACCCCAAAAATAAAGATATGGCTACCATCCAAAAAATAAAATAATCGCCAAGAATCAGGCTACAGAATTACTTATCCAGAACATTCGCAAAATAACACATGTTTTGACTTGACCCTATAAACCATGCGGCAGTGAAATGTGGATCATGAGTCTATTAAAAAATTAATGTGGAAATATGCTGGTACACAAAATCAAAAAGTAGGTTTAAAAGTTATTAGGTTTAAAAATTAATGAATATTTTAGCCTCGCCACTTTTTTGTGGGTTAGTGTATATACATTTGAGAATAAAACAAATATCTGAAATCGCCAACTTAAAAAAAAGGTAAAAAAACTTCTTTGAAATAGGGTATTTTATTCTGTAGAAGAATATATGCAGCATAATTTTTATATACAGGGTGTTATAGAAATACTTTAATATATTGAAATGGGTGACTCCTGGGACAGTGTTGAGACACACTGAGTACTTTTTTGTTTAATTCAAACTTTTTTACAATTTGTAAAAATACCTTCTTTTCACCTATCTGCTACGTCCCTGGTTACGGAAACACTATAAACACCCTGCCCGTTCGTTAGTAACAGACAGTAGACGACTTTGTTTGCGATGTTGCCAAACGTCCTATTTTATACCCAATAAACGATATAAGTACATAATAGAATAAAAAGGTAAAATGTTATTATATTTTATTTTTTTATAAATTTACGTTAAAAAATTATTAAAAGCCTTATATCAAAATAAATTGTAACAAAAAAATATTTAAATAAAGGTCGATTTACCTTCAATACGGAATATGTTCAAAATGCCCTCCGTTTAATTCCAAACATGCATTTATTTTCCGCTGCATACTGTTTCTCACAGGGGCAAAAATGTTTTCATTGTTTCTTATTTGCTGAGCCGCTAGTTCCACACGATTTCGCAACTGTTCTAAACTGTTAATGGGTTCACTATAAACAAACTCTTTCATAGTTCCCCACAAAAAAAAAATCGCATGGATTAAGGTCGGGAGACCGAGGAGGCCATCGAATAGGTCCACTGCATCCAATCCACCTATCTCTAAAATTTTCATTTAAATATTCCGTGACTATTCTCGCGTTATGACAAGGTGCTCCATCTTGAAGTAGCCACATTTGTCGTATAAAGGCTAAAGGGACATCATCTAATAAATTGGGAAGGTCGTTCTGCAAAAAAGCCAAATAACCTTCGCCACTTAGCCTTGCTGGCAAAATATGGGGACCTATTAGTTGATTGTCTATAATACCAGCCCAAACATTAAAAGAAAATTTTTCTTGATGGTGCCTTTTGCGGAATGCGTGTGGATTTTCTACGCTCCAAATATGCGTATTGCGTTGATTAAACACACCATCGCTAGTAAAACCGGCCTCATCGGTAAACAACACATTGCGAATCCAATTTGTTTCATTAGCAGTTTTTTGCAAAAACCACCGACAGTAATTTCTACGCAAGGCGTAGTCTTCTGGTTTTAACGCTTGCACTTTTTGCACATGATAAGGATGTTGACGATCTTCATGTAATGTTCGCCACGTTACAAAGTTTGAAGCCCGACCGATTTGTGACGTTAATCGTCTAGTACTTATACTAGGATTATCACGAACAAAATTTCCTGCTCTGCGGCCAGTGTGTTTTCGGTACGTCCTCGGCCTCTATCTGCATTTACACCTCGAAAGCTTCCCCGGTCTCGAAATTGTTGAACTACAGACACGAAAGTTCTTTCACTAGGGGTGTTCCGATCTGGATATCGCTCTTGATATAGCAGCTTGGCTTGCCGAGCATTTTGCCTAGCTTCCCCATAACACAAAACCATGTCAGTCAACTCGATTGAATTTCGTTGCATTTTACGTAAATTAAAACAAGATGCAAAACTTAATAAACGCACAATTTGGTAAATTCTTCGCAATATTATTTAAAACGCAAACCAGGGCAAGCGAATTTCGTCTTTTTGTAACCTTGCATAAGGAAGCCTTCTTATTGGTCAGTTAAATCATGCCATTCTTTTTGGCTTCCTTGGCAACAACAACGCGAATTTGCGATGTTCAGCTGTACAATTGTACTACATCTAGTACATTTAGTTTTTTTATGTTTATGGCAGTCCATGCTAGTAGCACAAAAGCTAAGTACTAAGTACCGTGGGTGCCAGGGTTTTAGATGTTAAACCCATTTAACGACTGAATAATGTTATCCAGAGGGCACCACCATTTTATCGTAGATTTCAAAGCACACAATAGAGGACAATAATATACCGGCATAAAAAAAAGTTAACCAATTTTTATTATCTACTTATGAGCGGCGTAGGCGTTACATTAAATAATAACCTTAAATAATATTTAGAGCTACAACAGCTTTTAGAGGGCTAGGATTTTTTCTTGGCTGGAAAGTACTTTTATTTTCACGAGTACACTCTTTACACTTTCACCATAAACTTCCCTTCTCTTCCGTACCAATGAGATGTACAGTAATATAGCAACACAAAGTAATTGTTTCATGCATTTTGTAACCGTTCATCTGAAGAAGCCCCAAAATGTCCACTTCGGCTCCTTTATCCCTAAGGTATGTTAAATATGCCGTCTACTTTTTATACCCACGGTAATAAGTTCCTAGACATCAAGCTTTTATGAATTATCACAAGCTAAAACAAACCCTGCATTTTGTAGTAAAAAATTTTGATTAAAAAACCCTATTAAATTAAAAGCACCTAGTTTAACCAAAAGAATTCGGTGTAAGTATCATTTTATCGCCCATAACCAAAACAACATGAGACAAAGAAAAAGGTTTAAAAAGAATTGAACTTACAAGTTTCAGTAAATTGATAAACCCAATTATGTGCAAACTGCAAAAATGTTAGAATAAATTGCAATAAATTTCTTGCAAAAAACATCTAAACTGTAAAAACACCTGTGTTTGTGGCGCTGATCACGGATCTGAAAAAATTTTTAGTCGGAAACATTTGTTTCCGAGATATCCATCATTAAAGTTGGCATTTGAACTAACCTCATTTTTACTTTATTCCCCCTTCTTTTGGCATACAATTCTTGATTTTAAGTTAAAGTGGTACACAATATTTGATTTTCACCTTTTAAAACCTCATTCTTCTACGTATTTTACACTTTTTTTGAATTAAATTGCATAGCTTCGCTTTCAATCGTTTTAATCGTAGCAGAATATGGTGGAGGCGGTGGAGCAGTGAATGCACGGTTGCAACGTTTTTAAAAGGACCCTTCCCAATTTATTTGATAAAAGGTGTAAAAAACATAGAAAAACGGGGTTTTAAAAGGTGAAAATCAAATATTCTGGGCCACATTAGCTTTATATCAAGAATTGTGTGAAAAAGAAGAGGGAATAATCGTGAAAATAAGGTTAGTTTAAATGCCAACTTTGATGATGATTATCTCGGAAACCAAACATTTCCGACTAAAATTTCTTTCAGATTCGTGATCAGCGCCCCAAAAAACCCAACATACCAAATTTGGTTAAAATCGGAGTTGCGGACACTTTCTGTACAATTACCGTAGTTTTTTTGTACATTTGTCTCATAGGGAATAATCTTATGTACTCTTTTCTCGTGTGAACCACCTGTCGTCTGTCGGCTCTTAATTTTGATGAAAGAAAAGCAAAAGTAACAAAACTTTATCTAAAAACGCAGTAAAATTTGTTTTAATAGTGTTTTGCAATAAAAATACCGTTTTGTGTATTTTAATTCAATTCTTTGTGCGCATACGTGTCGCATCGCAGTGTTTAAAAAGTTTGTAAAGTAATTAACCACCTAAAAGGTGTACTTGATTTGTGGAAAAAGTAATCTTTACTTTCATTATACGCTGGAACAACCTAGTAGCGTAATAAAGGATAATTCGTGTAATCATGTAAGTTTTTCGTTTGATCGAATTGAAACAGCAAAACCCATAGATAAACTGGTAAAGAACAAAATAAATTTGGCAACTTTTCTTAAGCTCGTTGACGTAACCACGTGTTATAACTGCTTTCAGCTGTTTTTGACAGCGACAGAAGGTAAACATATGTATTTAAAGGGATTTAAAGAGCTGGTCAGTGGCGGGTTTGCTTTTTAATCGTAAAATTTTGGGGTTCATTATCACTGTTATTTATGGTGGTCCGCCATTTTTAATAATTTTTATTCAATATATTTTTACACAAGGATTTTGGGGTTTAAATATATTAAAGTATTTCCATAACACCCTGTATATCATATGACGAACTACGTCGATCGAATTTTTTAAAAATAAACTTAGAAAATGTTTAAAAATAAAAAATTTACGACAATAAGTATCTAATACCATTTGTGGGGTCAGTAGGGAACATACGACTACAATATTTTGACAGTTCTGTCACTTCCAGTTATACCGGAAGTTACGTCACCTTTGGTATTTTAATTAATTTAACATTTTAACCATAGTTAATGTATTATGGCTTGTACCTAATTGTAACCATTTTTAAGTTATTTTAAATTTTCTGTCAAAAATTACGTTTTTGGGCCCATTACTAACATAATAATAATAATAATAATAATAATAATAATAATAATAATTTTAAAGCCCTCTAGAGTCCTAATTCGGCAACTTGTGTATATTATTAGGTTAAATCATCATATCTTGGGTCAAGGAACTTGTTGTATCTTATTGTACGTAAAAATACATATACAAAAAATACAAATATCTGAAGAAAAAGTATTTGGATTCCCAATAATTGTTAATAAGTTTTAAATATTGTCATTTATTTTGGTATAAAGAGGATTTTTTAACAAAACTATCCAGATATAACGGTAATTTTAATGTTTAGCTAGAAGGCCCTTCCTACACTACTTTTAATTTACCGAAAAAATTTTACCTTTTTTAAACAAACCTGTAGCTACCATCTAGATAAAGTAGTAGTAGTAATTTTCCCATTCTTTCTATACTTAAAAGATACACTTTGTAGGAATCGCCCCGAGTAACCGTTTTTAGGGTATTTGCGTTAAAGTTGTAAGGGGCAACCAAAAAATCCCTTTCATTTTAGCATATTAGCTATAAGTATATATATGTAAATGCCACATCATATGAGAAGCCATAACAAATTAAATTTGTAAATTTTTGCGATAACCGTACAAAAACGTGTTTTAAATTTTGACATATTTATGATATAGATATTTAAAAATATCAAGGAACAAAATTTATGTTTATTGTTTGAATTGTCGTTTATATTATTTATTAAATTAGTTATTTGTATCTTCCTTTTTGTAATTGTTTTATTGCGGTTTTCTCAGTTTCGAAAAAAATCGCACTTGCGTGCACTAGGTCTTGCAAATTTTTCATAAATTTTTTATTTTAATGCATGCTTGCTTGCATTGTTATTATGTAATTCGTTATTTAAAGTAAAGACAGTTTTTTTTCAACACTTGTTATAAGCAAAATGAGTCCCATTTTGTGAATTAATTTGCAGATACTACCTTTCTGTACACATAGTAATTCTTAACCTAAACTTATCAATTTAAATTAAGTTAAATATCACAAATTATAGGTAGAAATAGTAAAAAGTTTTTTTTTGTTTTAGAAATAAAGTTTTAACACAGCTTTGTAAAATAAAGCGGTAAAATTTTTGTTCTTTATTAAAAATTACAAGTCAACACGTTATGTCGATTGTTGGCTAATAAATTTGGTAATCTACTCTAATCTCTAATTTTATTTTTACGCGATTAGAATTACAATTGGAGCTTATAGTAAATATGCCGTGTTATTTTTATAACAATAACTAAGTTAGTACTGTATTTTTATTATTAATAATTATTTGTCCTTAGAATTTAACTTTATAAAGGGACATCTTACTATTTTTTTTTTAGTCTTTGCTTGACTTTAGCAACAATTTTTCAAGTTATTCGCATACTCTTAAACAGGTTAAAAATTACCCTGTACATCGACTGCCTCCTGTTTAACATTAGAAAAGTGTTGAACAATTAATTCTGTATTGGCACAAATGTTAAGGAATGACCAGTCAGGCCGGCGATTCTCGAATCACGAATACTAGTGTCACGTTCCTCATTGATAGATTCTCGCATGAAAACCAGTTTAAACCAGTTTTTAAAACGACATTTCATTGATCACGCATTCGACATTGTGAAGTGAGATTCGAGAATAGACCCTCAGGACTAAAATAAAAGTTGTTTAAGCCGTCATGATTTGCTTTTGTAAATTAAGACAGAGATAATGTCATTTATGGAAAATTATTTGCAATTTACGAGTGGAAATATATATTTTTTCAGCCTGCAATATTGTATATCACTAATAAACGCTAAAATTTATGTTCTCGTTAAGAAATTTAACAACTGCATTAAATTGCTAAAGTTACGAAAAACACATACGATTAACTATACAGGGTTAGTAGAAAAAACTGGAACGGTGGATTATCTCATTAACCGTTAAATAAAAATTTACTACATTTTGTGCTTAGGGGTAACTGAACATAAGGAAATAAAAATTGTATTTGCAAGGTCGCCAACTTTATAGGTTTCTCTGTAGGTTAGGAAATTTAAAAATTTTAAATGGAATACCCTATTTTTTATTATTGTAATCAATTGATTGTATCAATTTTATTATGACCTGATATGAAAAACGGCTAGATATGGTCAATTATTTAAACAACGATCCAACTAATGTTCATGTTGCTTTTTGCGACGTTTTCAAAATTCTTTAAAAAAGTCAAGGAAAGGGAATAAGGAAATTTAATTATAGACATCGCAAATGCAATTCCTAAATTTAAAATGTCCAATAATTTCCCTGTAATAATTTTGACGAATTTCGGTTTAATTGTTATTAAGATAAATGACCATACCTGGTCGTTTCCGTATTAAAGCTTAAAGCCATATCTATATAATATATAACAGGAGTAAGAAACGATAATATCAAGTCAAAGTTGATACAAGCAATTGATAACAATAATAAAAAATAGAGTATTCCATTTAAAATTTTAAAATGCCTCAACCTAGAGAGAAAGGTATCAACTTGGCAACCTTGGAAATATAATTTTTAAATTCTTTAATCAGTTACTTTTTCGCATAAATGTGGTTAATTTATAAATATTTAACGGTTGCTGAGATCATCCACAGTTCCGGTTTTTTCTACTAACCCTGTAGTCTCTTTGACCAAGCTATGAATTCTTATTGACAGCAGAAAATTAATATACTATTGTATATACTACAAAAATTGCTATACACGATACCACAAATATACTATAATATGGTACCAATATTGTCAACATTGTATTTTTGCAGAAATAGCGTGAATTAAAAAAAAATATATTTTAAAAATTCTAAATCCACTAGTATCGCGAGTGGTCTGAGGATTATTTATAATTTAAACCACATTTTTATTTTGTATTTTGGGTCCAAGTACAATAAATCAATTATTAAGTGATGCTAATTGCAGCTTTAACTAGCAAAATTTATTTTCCTACTCGGGTGCAAGAAACATCAGTTTCCCGCACGTACCTTAGTTTTGAAAGCGTCACCTTTTCGCACTAGAGCTGAATTTTGAACCAAATATTTGCGAGTCGCATTGAAGGATTTTCATGCAAGTTTAAAAGAAAATTTTGCTTTGGCCAAACCAACTTAAGAGTTAGAAAATCGCATTCCACAGACACCACTATTTTTACAACAAAAAAACTCCTTTAATTTGCTATTAACCTGCAAAATGCCACAAATTGTATATTTACCAAAAACAATAATAAGTATAAGTAGGGCTTTAGGTAGCATTTCATTAAAATAAAATAAAAATATTTAAATTTTGTTTATATGCTTCCTTACGCTCCGCTCGTAGAAAAAAATAGCGTTCCTAACACGTGCCGAAAGAGACCACTTGACCGAACTCCGCTACGCGTCGTTCGGCTAAACACAGTCGTGTGCGGAAGTGTGTATTGTATGTAGAGCTTACATAAGACAATTATCTTTAATAAATAGAAAAAATACTTTTTACCACTTAAAGTCTATAGACCACCCAAAACTTACAATCTTTTATTTTCATTCTCTCCTTGATTACTATTCAAATAACAACGCTACATAGTCGTAGACGTGGATTGATTGTTCGACTTGATAAAACTTTCTTATCATACTTTGCAAGCCAATTCACTCTCGACCGCGTTTTCCTAATGATAGCTAAGAAATTTACGGTAGAAAAGGTAAATAGAGTGGCTCAAATATATTGTATTTGAACATGAGTATATTTTTGAAGCATTGGACTTGATAAGGTTTTTTATGCCACACATTTAAAGTGGGCTTTACACCTGACAAGTTATTGATCAAAAACTTGTTTAATTACTTGGTCAAATATTTAATAAATTGAAAACTTGGTTGTTCTCTCTTCAAGTTATTCACCAATTTATTTTTAATTTCGAAGTTCTACCAACATAACTATATTTTGTTATGGTACTCGTTATGTCATACGTGAAATGGTTTTCTAGGATTATTCTAACTATTAACTAATTACTAAAAATCCGCTAAAAAATTGATTACAAGTTTTAATTTCTTCAAGTACTTGAGCAAGCTACTTGATAAATAAGTTGAGAAAAATTTTATCCGTCAAGTCACTTGAACAAGCACTTTTTCAAATATTTGATCAATTACTTGTCAGTTGTAAAACCAGCTTAATTAAAAGTATTGTTTAGGTAACTGTTTAATTATCTCCATTGCACTGTATTTACTTTTTAAAACCTAAATTAGTGAGCATATTATCGGATTTAAAAACTGAAGAACTAAGGACAAAGTTTTGGTGAAGTACGGTAGAAAGAAAGGTTTTTAAAGAGCACATGAAATCAAACATGGTAATAAGTCTGTCTTAAGTATGTTAAGTTACAATTTGGCATTACTTCTAAGACTGTAGGCGCTTGTTCTAGTTATATAGGACAAATAAATAAATGTAAAGTTCTCTTAAATTATTAATCACAAAAAGCAAGATTTTTAAAGTTTCAGGGCATTTTTTATTAATTGGAACTAACGTTTATGTAATATCGCTAATGCAGCTACAATTTGCAGTTAAATTGCTGCAATATTTAACGTTTACAAATGTACATCCGACTGCAGGTTTACATAAAACTTTTTCTACTGCTGTAATAAAGAGTTATGTAATTTTTAATGGTAATTGATAAATTTACTAATTGAAACCGGAGCTTATATTTTGCAGTTAATTTTTCAATTTAATTAAATAATAATTAAATTTAAATAAATACATAAATGATTATTTGGTAAAGTACTGCCAGTATTTTAACTTCGTAAACAGTAACT
The DNA here is from genome assembly GCA_014170235.1 of Listronotus bonariensis. Classification (NCBI taxonomy): domain Eukaryota; kingdom Metazoa; phylum Arthropoda; class Insecta; order Coleoptera; family Curculionidae; genus Listronotus; species Listronotus bonariensis. The sequence goes on along the minus strand of JACEGR010003204.1, from coordinate 59,658 downwards.
TGTTTATACTATTATAAATTAGAGCTGTGTACATTTTAATGGTTATTATTGGAAACATTATTTTTTCTATTTTATTTGTCAATCTAAACTCAATAATGTTTTAAGTTAAACAAACACATATTTTTTTCCTTTAATTTGAGTTAGGTTTATTTATAATTTAACCAAGACTAAAATATTGGTATGTAAAAATATGTTTGGCATAAAATAACATTATTTGCCTAATGTGTATTTAAATAAATGATGAAATGTATATCATATGTTTACCAGGTTTTATATTTGTATTAATTATTATAATATGACTCACATATTTTAATTAAATGTCATAAATATTGATGTTTGACAGGCGTTGCTCTCGTAAAACATTATTTTGTACTATTGATAGATATTTTTTATTTTTACAAAGTTTTTAAAAATAATTTTGTTTTTTTATCCCTTTAAATAATATATGTATAATTTAAAAAAGGCAGGTAATACCAAATAACCAGAAACTTTACTGACAAACTTTAAGATATAATTCTTTAACAAAAACTTTTTATAAATATAATGATATAGATACCCTAAATATTAAAAAAAAAATTGTACCCATAATTTATCATACGCATTTTTCAAACATAAAAATATTTTTTTGAATACCTGTTTAATACGAAACAATTTTGGATTTTTGACTTTGTTTTATTTGATTTACGGTTTCGGCGTAAATAAATACAAAACATATCATTTCATAGATATACCGATATATGAGTCTACTGCATCTAGTATACAGTGCGTTGCTTTAAAGTGTGTTAATTTTTTAAACAAATCAGTTTTAAAAAATTTAAACTTTGGAATAAGAAAAATAATGCATAAATATCATATTTTAAAGTAAATTTCACAGATCAAAATTTTAAGATGGCCGTTTGGCGCCATCTTGGGAAAAACTAAATGGAAAGGGAGGTCTTGTGACATCAATTTACGAGTACTTTATAACCCTAAAATAAAATACCCAAATACCTGATTTAGATGGCTATATTTCCAACTAATAGAGTTAGATGTACTCATTTTGGTATTTTTAAAGCTCTTTGAAAGCTATTTTTAATGGTGATGACACTGCTAATATACAGAATAGGACAAAACGTATATATTTTTAATGAAGCACAGCATGTATCATATCACCATTTAAAAGGTCTTTTAAATAGATCTAAGGTAATATCTTATTAAAAACATCTAACTTTAAATGTTTTCCAAATATGGCCAAACAAATTAAGTATTTAGGTAATTTTTAAAGTACCGCCATTTTCAGTTAAGGTATTGACTTTATATTTTAGGGTTATGAAATAGAAGACCTTTTTTCATTTTTCTTCACAACATGGCGCCAAGCAACCATCTTAAATAAATCCAAATTAAACAGGACTTTAAAACTATATTTCTATTTTGGAAAAATTCAGTAGCGTATTACTTTTTCTTAAAAAATATTTACTGTATAACCCTCACGGACGTCATTGGTAAAAAATTAATTTTTCTCTGTACGTTAAAAATGTATTTTAAGTCATAGGAGATGTGTCCAAAATTTATAAAAGATATCTAAATTGGTACAAAAGTTATTACAAAAAAAAGCTGATAATTTTATTAGACCGTATCACTTTGTAGTTTCAGAGGTGAGACTATTAGGACATAAAAGCCCGACAAAATATACCACAGTGTGTTCACGGATGGTCTTAACTACAGATGTAAATAAAAATATTTTAAAGATTTAAAAAAAAACAGGTATTCTATATAAAAATATTTGCTTTGTCTGAAATGCTAAAAGCTATAACAAAAATTGCCGTAGGATATAAAGGGTAGTTCAAAACCGCAAAAACATTACTTTGAAAAATGAAAAAATCAAAACCTCTATTTTTTCAAACATCTAATTAAAAATAATTTAAAGTGTTTATTAATTTTTTTATTGGTATATGAATACTAGGGAAAATTGAGGTTAACGTTAAAAAAACATATTAAAATATTTTTTTACAATTCAGTAAAAAAATGTTGTTTTGAATGAAAGAGTTAAAAAGAATCGCCTTTTGATATACAGAAAGATTCAATATTACAAAAATGTTATTTTTGGCAATTAAAAAAATCGAAATAAATATTAACTACTTACTTATTTAAATAGCATAGAAAAAATAGAAAAGTAATAGATATTTTAACTTTTTGTTGAATAAATTATTACCTTTTGGTTTACTACTTACATAAAATTTACCTTAACTTAATACTGTTTGCATAGAAAAAATAAAATAAATTATTTATGAATAAAAAACCATTTATTTTAGTTTCACTTACTTTTCCCAAGTAAACATAAGCGATAAAAAAATGTATAAGACTTTTTTATTACTTTTTAAGGCTCTTTAACAAAGTAGTTTAAAAAATATATTTTAATTTTTTTTTATTTTTCATAAATATATTTTCGAAGTTTTTAGGCACCCAGTATATCATGGCTTTTAGCATTTCAGAAAAAAAAAATATGAAGAATAACTTTTCTTCGAAATATTAAAAAATACAAATTTTTACAGGTATAGTCCATCCGTGGGCACACTCTATATTGTCTATCCGTGGACACACTGTATATTGTTTAAAATATATATTTTACTTTAATTATAATAATACTAGGTGCGTCAGGTACATTAAAAATTTGGAATTTATTTTGGGCTACCCAGTACATCAAATATCGGGCAGTAGTTAAAGACATCACTATAAAGGTCGTTAACCCAAATGTAAGGCAGGAGGTCAGTGAACCACGGCGAATAAGCGCCTTATTGTTTGACGGACTGATACTTTCGTGTGCCTATCGGTGCCGCGCCTACCCAGCATTGCATTAAAAACTGCAATTTGGACGAGGCAGGGGCGTAGGTCCTTTAAATAAATGTGTAAGCGTTTCATTAATATTTTTATAACTGGAAAAAAAGCATTCGATTGTTATTTAAATGAAAACATAAACCTTGTTTTTGGTAATGGTTTAGGTAAATTTTTGAATGTTAATTAAAGTATTTATCCAATTTTTTTCAATATTGCTGAGGGATTTTTATCTTTATTATTCTATTTTTTTTATAATTATTAAGCCGTAATGAAAAATAAAATGTTAAAAAGCAATTTTAATTTTAATTTCGGCAAATTGTCTTTACTATGTTATGGCCTGGGTGAGCCTCATCAGGTAAATTTTTAACTTTAAAAGATAGCAAAATAAACTAAGATCCTAATAAAAAGGCGCGCTTGTGGCGGCTTCGGTTGTATCGGCAAGCGTCGATCTCCGAAGTTAAGCAGTGAAATGTGCGCCCATAATTTGGATGGGTGACCGGCACCAGCGGTGTTTTGGGCAACGGCACACGGTGTTCTGCTCGGGGATGCGGACCGAGCAACAACCATCCAAGTTATGGAATGAATGGTGTGTGAATGGGAAGGAGTAGGGGTCAAGGTACAATAAGCCTTCAGGCTGCAGTGCACCACCTAGGGGGCGGTCGTCGGACCTGGGTGGGATGACCCCGAAAGGGTGAAAAAAGATCGTAATACAAAGGGTGTTGCATGTAAAAAACATATTTGTTATAATATTAAAACATATATACACTTATTTACGTATAAAACATTTTAAATAAAATAACTACTTTTCCGCATGCTACTGCAGTTGACCGAACGACGCGTAGCGGAAAAGTACTACTTTCAGAACTAAAATGCGTGCGAAAAGTAAACTTTTTCGCAGGAGAGTAGGAAAAATACTATGAAATAGAATAGTGCGTGCGAAATTGGTAGCGAATCTATTAAGTTATTGGAAACTTTAAGAGATCGAAAAATGGTAAAATGGAACAAGTTGTTAATACATACTTACCTGTAAACTTAGATTTTCCGAACGTTTTATATACAATCGAAATTTTAAATGGCGAAATAGTGAATAAAAAGTTCCTCGGTTTGAAACGTCGCATAAATGTAAAGTATCTAATTATGTTGTTGAAGTGAGAATTAAAATACGAGTTATGAACAAAGTTCATGATGACGATATAAAGACGAAAGGTAGGATTTTAAATTTATTGACATCATGTTATAGAACGGAAAAAGTAGCATTTATATACTATAACACATGAAAATAATGTGACCAGTTTCTATAAAAGAAATTCTACAGCCTCTTTTTATAAACATATGTGCTTTTAAAGGACGCCGCTGAAATTCGGGTGGGTTTCTTTAATAACTTTTATTGTACTTGGTATAATGATTTAATTTTTAATTTATTAAATACTAGTTCGGACTTCTTAAAATGGTGTCATTGTAAAATATTTGCTTTTATTTGTTCGCCAAGGGAGGACTAACCCTTACAGAGAAGTGTTTAATAATTTTATTTCCTGTATAATGAAAAAATAAAAAATATATTTTTGGGTAGATTAACCCGTTAGTTAAAAAAAGGTACTTATTTTTAATGTCGATTAATTGAAGCGATTTTGAAAAAAGCAAATTTTTGTTTATCTAATAATACTTTTGCGATTTTAAGACGAAGCAAAATGTTTTATAAAGAATTTCATTTTTTGAAATGGTTATAATAACAACATTTACAGGCATAGTTAAGTCTATCTGGGGACACACTGTGTGTAACATTTATTAATTCCAAGCTTTCTTTTGTTTACATTATTGGTTAAATTGTTTTCCTTCAATATAGTTCGACTTATTAATTTTTCACATTACAGAAAGTGTTTTTACTTAGCTGGCAGTAACGTTAGGTAACCGATTTTACATGCATTTAATTGTAAAGCGACGTTTTATTCCATGGGGATACACAAACTTGACCAGGTGCTTCTTGTATCTTCGACCCAACACTTATTTATGTGCTAAGTTTAATCTTTATTTTAATATATAGTTGGGGCTTTAACTGTGTTACGTAGATACCAAAATAGTTAAAGATTTATGTAAAGTATATTTCTTTTATGAAAAAAATCAAAGAAAATTTTGCTTTGAATTGTTTTTCCTCGTTAAAAAAATGTATAACGATAAACTAAATTATAAGTGTATGTTAAGATACTAAAACAGTTGTTAAAAATGTAGCTTTATAAGGTATACTTAACAATTGAAGGGTTTTTTGCAGAATAACTAAAGTCATTTATAATATAAAACCAATGTCAATTTTTTTCCTAATTTACGGAAAATCTGATGCTTAAAGAACCTTTAAATATATTTTGAAATGCGCAAAATACAAATATATTTACAAACAAATTACAACAAAATATACAGGGTATCCAAGAATATATGGGCAATATCGTTTTCATATAAAACACATAAAAATAATGTCACAAGTTCCCATAAAATATTTTCCTAAAGTCGCTCTTTACAGAGATATGTGCCCTTAAAGGACGCCTCTGGAAGTCGGCTTCTCTTGAATAATTTTTATAGTACTTAGTAAAATTAAAAAAATAGTTTAATTAAAAATACCAGTGAAGACTTCTTAAAATGGCATCCTTGTAAAACATTTGCCTTCATTAGTTCGCCAGGGACGGACTTAACCTTACACAATATTACTTATTGTTTTTACATTTTGTACAATAAAGAAATAAAAATTGCCTTTTTAAATAGCTTAAGCCCTAAAAATCGATACTTTTTTCGTTTTCAAGAACAAAAGCTGTTTGATTAAGTAAAGCTGTTTTTTTAATAATTTTGTTTGTCGGTTTGACATAGGCTCCCTCTTATTTTATGCACTCTTTAGCTTTAATTATCGAAGATTATAGGACTCTCCAAAACGCTGCAATATTATTTTTTAGTGTCGTTAAAATAAAAATAAATCTTTTTAATAAGTTTTTTTAGTACCATTTGCAACAAAATAACCTAATTTTTTAGATGTCCCCACTAAACAAAAACTTGTTTTTGTTGAAAACGCTTTTATTTATTGACATCCAATAAAATAACGGTCTTTTTAGCTAAGGATTTAGACTACCCAAATATACTTATTTCATTTTTGAATATACAGGGTGTAAAAATAATTAACACTATTGTATTAGGGTTAGTCCATCACTGGCGAGCTATTGAAGGCAAATATTTTTCAAGGATACCATTTTAAAAAGTCTTCACTTGTTTTTATCATATTAAAAAAACGTTTTAATATACCAAGTTCTGTGAAAGTTATTAAAAAAAAAGGATTTTTAGTGACGTCTTTTAAGGGCACATATCTTTGTAAAAAGGGGTTTTAGGAAAAAAGTTCATAGGAACTTGTCACATTATTTTCATGTGTTCTATATGAATTCTAAAGATTGCCTACATAGTCTTGGACAGCCTGTATAAAGTTAGCCATACAGGTTTAATAAAGTTTTTTTTTTAATATACTAAAAATATTGAAAATTTAACATTGACTGTTTTTGAAAAAAAACTTTAATTTACACGCAAATATTTAAAAAAAAACTTTTAGGGTAACCCTTGTAAGATCTACCTTTTTTATGTAGACAACATAAAAAAGTGCACAGAAATGTTCCCTCGTTATCTGCCCCTAGATATCGAATTTTATTGCAGTATTAAAAAAGTATTAAATTTTTTAAAGTAAATTAAAATTACTTTTTTCACTTTGTTATCCTAGATCTTCTTTATTTCTATATTTTAAGTACCTTTTAGTATTTGCGTTTGCTTAAATCTTATATTGTATTTTCTTTATGTACAATTATTTGTTGTAGCTCGTATACTATGCGTTGAAAAAAGCTCTTTTTAATTTTTTTAAGGCCTATAATTTTTAATGATTACACCATCTGACTATTTATAGACATTTTTTTTTGTTAAGAAAGTATTTTTTTACCCAATAAAGATACTTTTTAAAGTTGTTTCTCTTTATTATTTTCAGTTTGTCGCCCATTCCAATGTCCAGCAACTGCTGGCGTCAATATGGTATGAAGGGCTTCCCGGATTCCGTCGAAAAATATGGTGCTACAAGCTTTCGAAATAGTTAGAATAGGGATTTTGTTTCCTTTCTTTTCGATAGCCTATATCGTCGCACCCCATTCTGTCATAGGACAAACAATGAGAAAGCCTTTTATTAAATTTATCTGTAACTCGGCGAGTTACTTCACATTTTATGTAAGTATACCTTTTTATTTAAATTAAACCCATTTTTTTTAAGTTGTTTTGTACCTTAAAAACGGTTTAGCATAAAATAAAGTTTTACCATTCAACTTATGTTTTATTTTTATTTTAAATATTAACTTATTTACTTTTACACTGTCCTATTAATTATCTCACGTACAGGGTGGCGCCATTTCGTTGACCTTCCAGGTTATAGCGAGAACTATAAAAGATAAAACAAATTGCAGAATCTCGATTTAGATTTTTGAAACAAATTTAGCGGTTTCAGTTTTTTCTTTTCATGCTCATTGGTTGGAGTAAATCATAGCTAACCTAATGTGTTTTAGAAAAACATCGTGTTTTTCAAATTTTGTCAGTTTGACCAGGTACTTGTAAGGCTTGATATTAGAAAGATAAATAGTATGGATGGTGGAGTGGAGGATAATCATCTTTTATGGCGGACAAGTTGAAAAAGTGGCCATCAGAATGTAGCAAATTGGTATGGCGCCACCGTAGCCAGTGGTGGGATTTTGGTATTTCTTTTCTGTTTTTTTTTGTATCTATCTGTCCTTTTTCATTTTGTATCTTACTCTAATAATTCATGCCCATTGGTTAAAAAATCTACTCTGGCTACGGTGGCGCCACCTTAAGTTGCTCCTTCCGACGGACACTTTTTAAAACATCAGATGGTTATCCTCCCTCCACCATCCATAATAAATAGAAAAGTTTTAGGGATTTTTACGTAGAAGTTAGTAGCGTACCTATTTTTTTATCATTTACTTTTATTTTAAAGTTGTAACACAAAGTTGCTTTTTTTTATATAAAATACCTTGTATATTTTATCACCAACAAAAATGTCTTTTTAAAAGGTGTATAAAAATAACACATTTAATATATTTAATTTTTCAAAGTTTCGGACATATAGCCATCGTCAGGAGTTAGAAAATAAAATGATACTTTAAAAAAATATTCTGTATATTTTATTACTAATAAAAGACATTTTAAAGACTTTTAAAAATTTACCATAATTGAAATAATTTTCTGTTTCGAAAATATGACCTTCCAAACATTAGTTCGTCTACTATTTTTTAGATTTATATAGTTACAAATCCAAAATATAAAAAAATAAATCAAATATGGTATTTTGTTAAACCTCTTTAAAATATATTTGCAACAGTTTTATAATATAGAGGGTGTTTCGTTAAAAAAAAATGATCCCGATAAATAAATAGATATATCAAATTAATGTGGTATTTCTTATACTCGTAGCTTTTAAGAAACCCTTTTATCTGATGATGAAATATCTAGGGTGTTCCATTAAAAAAAAAACTTTGTATTATAACTTTTAAAAAAGTCAAGGAAAAAAATAAAGGCACCCCACTAAATTCTACGTGAAAATTCCTAAAACTTTTCTATTTACATATTTCTTTTATCTCTTATATTAAGAGAGTTACAAATGCCTGGCCAAATTAACAAAATTAAATAAAACACTATGTATTTCCAAAACGAATCAAATTTACCACTATTAACTTCTACCACTAAAATGTGTTTAAAAATCAAAATTGAGATTGTGTAATCAGATCTCTTTTAGCTTTCGCTATACCCTGCAAGGTAAACGAAAAGGCGCCACCCTGTACAATGTCAAGCAAATATCACTAAACTATTTTGGTTTGTTTTTAAGGCACTTACTTAACGACCACCGGCGGTTATGCTAAATTATATAAGAAACCGCCGTTTAGTGTTTTTTATATCTACCTATATGAATACCACCGAAAATGTTAATTGGTTTGTTAGTACCGGTGGTGTTTACTTATTTTATCGATAGATTAAAATAACGGCGGTTTTGTTTATTAAAACTATTAAAAACCATCGAAAAACAGTTAAAGTTAATGCGTGCTGTAAGCGTACAGTATTTTTGTAGTTTTATTGTTTAACAATGTAGTTTAATTATTAGAACCCTTAGAAAAACAAATTGAAGTAGTAGGGACGGGATAGGCAAATAAAACCTCCATTGTATTTATCCTAACGTTTCGTAGCTAGATTGACACTTTATTAAGGGCCTATAATTAAAAAAGACACATTACAAATCTATTTCGTCACGTTAACCCAATAATTTACAGCACCAAAAATATTTTTAAAAAATATTGTCAGACAGAAAAGGCAAACAAATCACTTATCGGGACGTCATCGTCAACTTGAATAAATTTTTTAAACCTTGATAACATGATTAAAGAAATAAACCGTGTTTATGAATTATTTACCTTGTACTTTTTTTCTTTTCCTAAAAACTTTAAAGTTTGTTTCACACACAATACATTCATACTTTAATTTGTAATAATTTAGTTTTAGTTCTATGTTTTATTGCTTGTCCATTAAATACTCCTGGCTTTTCTTTTTATAAAAGATGTACCCACATACATATATTTTTTAAATTATGAAGAGCCTTGACAAAATCTTTAAAATGTCTTTTTAATGGTGATTCTTTATTCCATTTTATTATTGAACTTCTGACGATGGGCATATTTCCGAAACTGCGACAGATTATATGTACAGGGTGTAATTTATTTGGTGACTTAATATACAGGGTATGATTCCCCAGCTTATTTTAGGATTTAGATGAACATAATGCCCTAAACGTCTTAGCTTTTAAGATACAGGGTGTTAAAATTTTCAAAAGATCAAAAATAAATTTAAAAACACTTATTTTAGCAAAAACTGGTATATTGAATATAAACTTTATTTAAATAAGTATTTATTATTTTTGTTACATAATTTCCTATTAAAAAAATATAACCCTATTAAAAAAAAGATCCTGCACTGCATCAAGTAAATATTTATTTTTTTCTCCCAAACTAAAACCAGATACGGAAAAAAAATAGACATAAAAGCAGTATTTTTATTTGCTTAATCTAAAATAAGTATAAAAATTTTACACATATTTACACAGTCAGTGGCGTACCGTTTTTTTTTTTTTTTGAAAACTTATTAAATGTATTTAAGTTAGTAATTACCCTGTAATGTCATAAATAACATAGCCAAATTAAAACAAAATTGGATAAAAATAGTTAGAATATTTTAAAAATACTTTTTTGAAATTTCAAAACTCTGTATCTCAAAAGTTAAAAGGTTTAAGATATATGTTTATATGAACTTTTCTTCCCAAAATAAGCTAAAGAATCATACCCTGTATTTTTAGTCATCAATTAAATTACAACCTGTATATTAAGTTCGGTATGTTTCACGGCTCTTAAAAAGATCTTTCTATTGGTAATAAAATATACAGGGTGTTCAAATTTTAAAATCCAACTTTATGTTAAAACTTTAAAATAAAAGGTAACGAAACAAATTTACGCCACTGTACTAGTAAGTAACTCCGACTACTAACTTTTTTAACAATAAGATACATTTTTTACTGTGGTAACTAGGGTTACTAACTGTTTAAACCAATAAAATACATTTTTTGCCCTGGTCTTTTTCTTAATTTATATGCCCAACGTATAGATACCTCTGTGAAACCTTTACGCATGATTAATATCTGGTGGCATATTTACCTGACAAAGGACCCCGCTTAATCCTTATAAAAGTGGCTTTCGGTTAATTTGTTTAAAAATTTGATGTGGTGTAGATCTCGACACCATAAATAAATGTTTTTATGGGCACAATGTCCGATCACCTCTGGTTTTAGAGTTATAGAGCTAGAGAGTTAGGATTTCGAGTACCTTCTGTGATTTTAATTTATTTTCTGTCTGACTAAAGCTTTTCCAAAACATCTTTTGATGCACAAATATAGACTATCATAAAGAATAGTAAAGGATATGAAAATATTTTGTATGGAATATTTTTATGGCAGTGGCGTGGCACGCAATTCTTATTAAGGTGCCTAAAATACACAAACTTCAAAAACGACATTTTTAATCATGAAAAGTAGAACAAACGGTAGGTTTTATAAATTTTTGCTGAAGTAAATAAAAAGATAGGTTTTATAGACTCTTTTAGGCGTATCTAGTTTAAAACTGGAGATATACCTACATAAAATAAACTAAAGATGCCGAAATATACAGGGTATAAATTATGTAAAATTTTAAATTACCTCATAAATCTTATATTTTTGGTTTTGGAATTACTTTAGACATATACCTTATTTTTATTTCTAAAATCTAAAAATGAATTTAATACACAGAAAGTTTCCTTTAAAATAGGTCACTAATTTGAATCTAGAGGTAGCTAGTAGTAAATATTAGTCTCTAAACACTTTTTATGGGTTCTTTATAAGTAAATAACATTTAGGTTATGGCACAGTTTTAATTGTAGCAATGTAACATTATACATATACAAAGTCTGAGCTGTGGAAGGTAGCTTATACTAAACTTTTATGTTTATCACGATTTATTAAAAATCTTAAAACCCCATATTTTAGATAAAAAGATCGTCAATAAAACCTACTTTATTTCTAGTTAACAATATACAAATTTATTGATGTACAGGGTTGTTTCATTTTAAAAAAACAAAAGTTTTATATAAATCTTTTTTTAACTTTTTACGATTTGTAGTTAATAATAGTACTTTTGGTTTTAAGCTGTATATGTTTAAACAATTTAATAAAACTGGTATCTTTATTAACTGAAGTTATTATTTAAGCTTTACCTGCATAGTAAAAGCACAGTCCAAGACCACCTTATTTATTTCACCCTGTATATTTTAAAAGTTCCAAAATGTGTTTATTTATATTTTTGTTTGTGCGTTTTAGGCAACCTAATACCAGTTTTATATATTTTGACGCTACTGCTACAAGATCTATTTTATAGCAAATATTTTTATAAAATTTTTTATTCTATAAAATCACCTATAGGTATGCATTCAAAAATGTCCTGGTTAAGCTTTAGTAAGATAGAAAATAAATTAAAGTTACAGAAGGTACCTACTCGAATAGCTCAACTTAGCAAATATCCAACTTTGAGACTTTATAACTTTAAAACTAAAACCGATCGGACATTGTGCCAATAAGAACAATTGATCAAGGCGTCGAAATCTACAATAAATTATTTTTTTTTAATTAACCGAAAGCCACTTTCCATAAGGATTAAGCACGATCCTTTAAAAATCTAGATTTTACCGTTTTTGTCTAAAATAAAAATAATGAAGAAAAATTTATAAAAAACAATATTTATAATAAAATAGTATACAAAACCTTTATTAAAAGTTGTATTACTGCATCGATAAATAAATATCAATATTTTCTCTCGGCAGTAATGAAATTCTTTTCAACTCGATATGTAATGTCACAACACATTTTGTTCTTTTTTACTAAAACTGAGGCTTTTGGTTAAATCTTTAAGAAAACCTTTTCAAGCATAAAAATAAATTTCCGGAAATTTTAAATTACAGAAACTCTGTAAAAATTAAAAATTTTAAGACTTTATTTTTGTACAAATGAAAAGGGCATGTCTGCTTTTTTTAATTTTTAATTTTTGGAAATTACTTTTATAAAAATATTTGCCAAATTTGAAATTCCCAAAACTGTAATAAAAATTGTCATATGATGTACAGAGTGTTGTGAAATTACGAAAAATAAAGTACTTTTGCATTCAAATTTTCATATTTTTGTTTAAAAATTTTGCTTCAAGTATGGCTTTATATTTTTCGTCCGTAAGCCAGCGACAAATTTTGATGACCAAGTTTTTCTTAGTCGATAACTTGTAAAATAATTTAAGAGAGTTGTACATGAATCGTTGTGAGCGTCAGCTGCAGCTTCGAAGGTGGGTTGAGCCGTAGTAACCTCCCAACGTACTTAATAAAAACAATATTTTTAATTATTTATTTCCGATTAAAAATTTATCAAATGATGGTTGGGTTAATATCTACAAAACCTAGTCGGCTAATTATAAAGTAGAAGACTAAAACTACAAAAATATATAGTGTGGTCCATAAAGTGTCCAACAAAATTTTTACTTTTTTATTTGCGATTTCTTAAAAAATTGCATTTTCTCTAAAGGTTGGTGCAGGATCACAAATTGTGTTAGCATTTAGTTAATTTCGGAGTAAAATAGCCTTTTTAACACGAAAACATTGAGCATTTTGTATTATTGTGCAATATTTTTGTGTTCAGTCGGACAATTGTTTGATTTAATAGTATTGGGCAATACTGACCCTACACGATGCAATGGAAGAGATACTGTGCAATTAAAATTAAACTCTGCCAAACGTTTGTTCAATTATTGCGCAATCTTCAATATTAGTCCTATATAATTGATCTTCTAGGGAACGCCTAAGAGAAAATAATTAACTAAATTTTGCGCCTGACTTACGGCCTATTTATTTCTAGGTAAAAAATAATACGGTACACCTTTTCAATGTAATAATTTTATGTGTAGTTTAATATATCAAGCTAATGTTTTAACAGTCAGGCTGGCAAATTAATTTAGCACAATTTTTCGGGATTTAGTGGTCACGCGCAATTCATTTTCCTTTCTATGTGCGCATGTGCGTAGATCTGCCATTTTTCGCTTTAAAGATTACTTTTGTCTCCTTTTATATACTAATTGATTTACCTTAATTTTATAAGGCTGCGTTAGTCGCTTGCGCAGAAAAGTTATATTCTTGATGGAACTATACCGATTTTTTTATGTCTCCAATCACAATAAAATTTTGGCTTCAGCTTAAAACTTATGGATTACAGATTGGCTAAACTCCCAGGTGGCATCCTAAACAAAGCCTTAATCTCTAAAGCCAGAAATATAACTTTTGTGGTGGCACTACCCCGTTGTCTAAAAGGTGTTGCGAAATGTACCTAAATACCACATGCTTTAGTATTACGTCAACGTTGACGAAACAAGAAAAAATACAATTACCCGATACTTGCGGCACGCTGGTACTTAGGGATAAACCTTCGTGAGCTGTCACATTTTTTGTCATTTATATGCCAGCATTGTATTGTAAGTGGACTGAGTTCAAGCCTGATTTATACAATCGGACTTAAATCCCATAAAACATGTCAGCTTCCCCCATAGCAAAATTCTGGATTTGCCTATGGTTCCGCGATACGGATAAAAAAAAAAGATTTTAAAAAACAATATCTGTGTAAAGAAATAGGATTTAAATTAGAAATATGTAGATACAAAAAAACATATTTTTCTGTTTTAGTTACCCTACGATTTTTCTGTTCTATTTAACGAACGGCTTTTCTATTAATAAAAAAATTATTTTTTAAGAAAATATATTTTTTTATTTGCAAAATATTATTATATAAAAGTTTTTGTTATTTATGACTTTTTTGCAATTTGACTTTCACCTTGTATCTTTTTTATGTACAAGTAACATGAGAGAACAGGAAATAATATTTAAGAAAATTGAATTTGCATGTTCAAGCATTACAAAGCCATTTGTAACGGAGGCAATGTAAAAATCGTCGTAATACTATCAGCAGCTGAAGCGAAAAGAAAGACATAAATCCGTCAGATACCTAAAAAATATATTAAATTTTTCTTTCGGAAACATGCTATAACAAAAGCCATAAAACTACACATGTTTAAAGACATAAAATAAATGTTTAAATTGGAAAATAAATTGTCGGTAACTAAAAATATACCGATAATCATGTAAAATATACAGGGTCTTTTCTAACAGCGGTACAAAAATTTTAAGGGGTGATTTCTTATGTTATTTTATGAAAATAAGTTTCTATTTACATAAGTCCGAGTTGCTTCTTACTGAGATACTGGGCTTTAAAATTAAAGAAAAAAAACTTTTTTTCTGAATATTTTTAATATACCTAAGCCGATTTGTTTTGCCTTAAAATAAATAAGCAGTCGTATATTTTATCGAAAATTGTCATTTTTTCCATTTATTAAGATCAAAATTCTTTTTTTTATTTTAAATTTTATTTTATACTGTTTAAGGCTTCTTATTAGAATGACTTAACGCTTGGGCACGATAACCAGCGTTAACGTTAAGCGGCTGATTTAAAAAAACAAGTTCTTTTATTGTCGCATAAAGATCAAAAGCAGCGCTCTCATATTTCCCGCTCAATGCTGGCCGCTGACGCTGACGCTTAGTATCGTGTCAGAGGCCTTTAAGTGGCTTTATTTTTGTTTTCGGAAACTAAGCTAAAAACAAAAAAAAAACACTAAAAATTAAAAAGTTTTATTATTAATTGCAAAATTACAAAAAATATATAAAAACGTCAAAAAAGTCAGTGGCGTACATTTTTTTCTCAATAATATAAGTTGCGGTGCCCACTGAGGCGCCACTGGACCCAATAATAACAATTGGGTTGGGGCTAAATAAGCGCCTTATTACTTAAAATAAATGTACAAAATTTTATCCAAATGAGCCCAAGCATATTAAAAATTTTATAGCTGAATCATTCGAATCCTAGAGATCCAATTGTCAATGACATTCTGACAAATTTTCTTAATCGCACCAATGGTGCAAAGTATGTTGGCCTTTAGGGCGGCAATCGTTTGTGGTTTGCCCGCATATAATCGAGATTTAATTTAGCCCCACAAAAAGAAATCCAACGGAGTTAAATCGCAGGAGGTTCTACGCGTTGTTTAATCGTGTAGCGTTCCATAGTAAAATGTCACTACTACCTGAGTACTCCGCCGAAGTTTAACGGCTGTATCATTCTTGCCTTGGTCATGCGCCGTTGTCAAACATCGAGCGTTAAAAATGGAAAACCCTTTATATTGTTACCAATTTTTTATTACTAGCCGCAGAGCCATATTGTTATGCTTGCTTTGTTTTTGGTTTATGCTGGGTCCCGTATAAAAACATCAGAACTCGAGTAGTAGATCTCGCTGTATTTAGCTGTACTGTATTTTCAGCCAAATAAGCTCCTTCGGCATAATCTACTAATAAAAATAACCCCTTGAGAAAGACCACTAAAGGTCGGTCCAACATAACCGCAACGAGCCCCTAGACATGCGTCTCTCCAGTGAAATATAGGGGATGCGGTGCAAAAATTTTGTTTTTAATCAAACTGCAGTTAGGAGTCAATTATAACACGCTTTAAATAACACTTGATCATAAATTAAATCTTTACAAATATGGTACCAGGTGTAACCATATATATTCACACCGAGTCCTGCACAATAGCACGGACGTGTCTCGGTTTTGGAATATACCGTTGTAATCAAATGCCGTAGGAATAAAATCACCGCTCCGTGTCCGACCACATACGCCGCACCGCATTATAACAAGTAAACCAACATTAGTATATTTGATTTCTCTAAATATTAATTTAAAAAAAAAAAACTTATATAAAACAAAACGTTACAATGTATTCGTAAGTTTAACTGACATATTATTATTCACAATATGTAGCAATAAGATTAACTTTACACCTCTTAATACTTATACTAAATTACTTTTCTTTTTATTGTTTGTTTACAACAACTAACCTTTAACCACTAACTTTAAATTTTAATACGTAATTAGCTGAAATAAAGGGTGACGCCCGTAAACTCAAAGCTTGGTTCGGCGAACATAGGCGCTATCCGATCCACGTATGATTTCACTGCATCTTTAAGGGATTATTTTATTAGTAGATCATACCGACATAGCATAAAAGTTAAAACCGACTATACGGAATAAATGTTATGTTCTTGATAATTAGGGCGTTTGATTATTGCAGTTTGGATATGATTAATTAAGTTAATAATATACCTACTATAAATCTGTAATTCTACGCTTTAAGTGAAAACTGACCGTATAATAAACAGTAACAAAGAAAGGTTAATGGAGTTTTACAAGTTTGGATTTAAAAAAACGTAAGTAAGTAACTTAACGTAAGTCAGTAATTTTTTTTACAAAGAGAACTAGTTATCATATTATTACGTAAAGCAATAGACTCAGATAAAAAAATGTATTTTATAATTTGAGGACATAAAAACTTTTAAAATTTTCCGAATCAATCTGCCTTACTTTACCCCTACCATTGTTAACCCGGGCCCGATACCAGCTCGGCGCGGTTATGTGTGGCGACACCTATATCCGCTTTAGTTTATCGTATGTATTACGGCGTTATTTAATTTTTTTATATTTACTTTTAAATTTTTTATTCAAACTAAATTTATGTTGGTATTAATAAAATAAATATGGATTAAAAAAACTTTAAATAAAAAAATAATAATAATAAAATTAATAAATTAGGAAATTTATAAAATAGGCATCATAAAAAATGGTATTTTTATAACCTATAACTTTCTTCGAAATAAAATAATTACCTCTTGTATCTTGAAAAAATTATTACACAAGATAAGTACTTTCTTATTAAGTTTATTACAAAGAGTTCAAGAATCTAAAAGTTCCAATCTATTAAGTGGCCAAATGGCTTTAAAATATAACTTTTGCCATCAATATATTACAAAGCGTTAAAATTAAAAAAAAAACAGTTTTTTATAAATATTTTTAATATGCTTAGGCCAATTTGAATAAAATTTAGTACATTTATTTAAAGTAATAAGGCGCTTATTTAGTCATAACCACATTGTTAATATTGGGTCAATTGGCGTCTCAGTGGTCACCACAACTTATATTATTGAGCAAGAAAAGTACGCCACTGACTTTTTTGACGTTTTTATCTTTTTTATTATTAGGCAATTAATTAAATACATTTCTAGTTTATTGTATTTTTTGTATCTCGCTTTGTTTACGAGAAAAAAATTAAGCCACTTTAAGTAATTTTAAAAAGTAGACCTAAACAAAATAAAATCAAATCTAAGATTAAAGAATAACGAATTTTAATCTTAGTAAAAGGGAAAATTAAAATTTTTGATAAAATACACGACTGAAAATTTATTTTAAGGCAAATAACTGTTTAATTTTAATTTTTGCTTTTTATATCATGTTGCCTATGGGTACTTTTTGGAAGAAATTAAAGTAGATTTAATATTTTTCTCGAAAACCAAGATAGATACAAAAAAATGTATTATTATTTGCCTTATTATAAAAAATATATAAAAACGTCAAAAAGTTAGTGGCGTACTTACATATGTTTGTAGAAACTTTATTTCATAAAATAATATAAGGAATCACACCTTTAAGTTTGATCCCATAGGTCTAAAACACCCATATATATATATATATATATATATATATATATATATATATATATATATATATATATATATATATATATATATTATTATTATGATTGTTTGTTTAAATCCAGTACTAAATTTAAAGTTAAATTTTACGCAAAAAGCCTTGATTTTTTAAATTTGCCCAATAAAAGATAAAGCATAATATTCACCGGCCTCTATAATAAATGTCGGAAATATTTTATAAAGTTGGTAAACTGGCTTCTTAATACTATGGGCAATATTGCCAAATTACAACAGTCTTTTTTATAAAACGCCAAATTTTTAGTACGTTCCTAAATCTTGCTGAGATACACGGTGTGAAATTTTTTATTCGATTTTAGAAATTTTAAAATATCTGTTTTATTATAGGAAAATTTTTTATAACCATTAAGTATTAGGGTTTTTTATTGTGAAGAATCAAAATTCGCTTATATTTTTACTGTAAAATGTAGAGAGAGTCACCCGCAGTCTTTTGCTAATGTTAAAAAGGCCATAACTTTAATGTACCTCTGTATATTTTAGCTTTAGTAAAGAATATTTATTTTTACATAGTTTTTAAACATAAAATGTGGACCTATTAATTATTGTCGTTTTACGATATTCCAGATTAAACGTTTTATTCAACATAAAAAATTATATTGTATTTTTTCACGCTTATTCTGGGATACCCGATTTTTTTAATGCACAAAATGCTGCGAGAAAGTTTAAACTATTTATTTATTTAGAATCCTAAAAATTATTGGATTTTATATTGGATATATCTATTTATTTTGCTAATTATTCAAACAATCTATATGTAAATTACATTTATTTCTATTATTATTATTTTTATTTAGTTTTTACGTTTATTAAAATGTTATTTTATATGTATTAAAAAAATATTAGTAGCTAAAATCTAAATAAATTAAGTTTTTTTATTTAGTATGTAATTTTTAACAGAAACTTTAAATTTATCAACTTTTTAAATTTTTTATTGCGTTTGGTAATTTGTTATAATAAATTAATCCATTATAAGTTACTGCATTTTTGGCTTTCTCTGTTTTTGTAAAGGTAAAAATAAATCATTGCAAGTTCTTGTACTGTAGAAATTCCTTGTGCGAAAATGAAACAACCAACGCAGTTTACTTTTGCTGATCCTTTGCGAGATATAGGGTGTCAAATCAATTTTTCGACTAAGGTGAATTGCATAAGATCGTTGTATTTTAACCCTAAAACTTCATTTTGCAAACAACTTTTGGACGCTGCCTGGTGGCCTACCTAAAGCGTAAAGGAATGCAATGGAAAACTTTTGTAGTCCCCTTCCCTTTTATTTTACGGATCAATTTAAAAAGTAAAAAGTTATGCATAAATACTATATTTAAGAGTAAACTTGAGAGATGAAACTTTGAAGATGGCGACTGGGCGCCATATTGAGATAAAATAACTGGGGAAGGGGCTCTTTTGTCACATTATTTTAAAGCTCCTAATGAGTACTTTATAATTCGAGGATATTAAGTCGATACCTTTACCTTACACAAAGTGGCGGTACTTTAAACATCACCTAAATACCTAAATTTGTATGGCCATATTTCGAAACTAATAAAATTAGATCTACCTTATTTCGTATTTTCTTAAAGCTCTTCTAAAGATCTTTTTAATAGGAATACTAATGATATTACACAGGGTAAAAAAATCATATTGTGGGCTTAGGACTACAACCAGATATCTTTAAAAACACCATTATTGAGAATATTATATAAGTTTTTTGTGAATTGTAATACTTATTTTTGCTATGGTAAGTATAATGCATATAAGGTGGAAGATTTTTTAAAAATAAGGTGGTAATGTATAAAATATAGGGCGGTATTGTTAGAAGTAAAATACTTTTGAAAGAATGTAATTTTAAAGTTTTTCTTTTGTTGCTCTTCAAAAATATTTGATACGAAAGAAAAAAGCAATGTTAAATAAATTTAACGGACAGCAATGTATTTTTAAAAGTAAGAACCTTTTTTTCTGCTTTTTAAAAAATTAAATCCTTTCCTTTATCAAAAGAGATTTTGTTAACAGGGGCGGCCAATAATTTTTTACACCAAGGCGCAACTTAACCTAGGAACGGCCCTGCATATAACTGTATTAGTTTCGGAAATGTAACCATCCAAATCAGGTATTTAGGTAATTTTTAAAATACTGCTATTTTGTATTAGGTAAAGGTATTGAATTTAAATTCTTGGATTATAAAGTACTCGTCAAGAGCTTTGAAATGATGTGTCACAAGACTCACATTTACATTTAAAAAAAAAATTCCAAGAAAACGCCCAGCCGCCATTTCAAAATTTTCATCAGAGAATTTTACTCTAAAATATAGTATTTATGCATCAATTTAGGGTATTCCTTTTTTTGTAGAAAAAATGCTGGGACAAAGTAAAGTTAAAACATTTTAAAAATAAGCAACTGCATGTGGCGTCCTATACATTTTACAACAGAAACTTAAGCAGTTTTCGATTCCTGGCCTTAACAAACCTTCTACACCTGAGTTTTGTTTAAACATTTTTCAGATAAAAAAAAATAACCAAAATAAAATGGGAATTTTGACATTATGAATATTGCAAACCAAAAATTTTTTGACTGAGATAAATTAAATTAGATCGTTTTATTTCTGCCCGCCCCAGGAGTTTGCAGTAGCATTTTGTACAAACCTTTTTGGAGATATCCTGTATATTTATTAAAATTTTCTTAACAAAATGTGCAGTTTTAACGCACGTCTGTAAATATTTCTATAAAAAGTTGTTAGGTTCGGATCCCACACCAGTTTCACGTAAGTTGTAACTTGTAGTAATAGCTTTTCAAAAGAAAGTTTCCCAAAGGTATTCAACTTTTTGCTTTTATGCCTGGCATGAGTCCCAGTGGAAAAAAAGTTTAATGCGTTACTTAAGACGGTCAACGGTTGAAAAGATAGATACATAAATATTTGTTAGTTTGGGATTTAAAGTATGGTACCTCAGCGGCAGTGTGATGCGTTTTGGTAACGTGTCATCAGAGGCGCATTAATACATTAGAATAAATATAGTTCATTACATTATAAGAAAAAAGTTGTTGTTTCATTACTGTCGAAAGAACGTTGTTGAATGTTAAATCATTTCTCGAGACAGTATTACAACTGTTTAAGTACAACCATGTTTTTTATTATTATGTTTTCTTTGTGTTTTAGAACAAAAATGTTTAATCACATGTTTACAAGATTGATAACAGTTTAAAACCATTTTTATTTGTTTTATAAATTTAAAATAAAAACTCTTAACTTTATAAACTATAAACTTTTAAGTGTTTTACCCTAAACTTGTATATTGCGCTTCTTTAAAAACTTTTTATCAATATTTTTTTTCCAACAAAATTTTCTGTTTTTATTAAATTTGTTTTGGTTAATGGTAATTGTTTTTTAATGCTGCTGAGATTCACTCCAATGCACCTAAACAGCGTGCCCCATTTTCATTTAAATTGGGGGTTATCTCAATTATTAATAAAGGTGAACCTTGCGGTTTTCGCGAACCTAATCAACTTTTTGGAAACGAAATATATCATAAACAAAACTGTCACAGCCCTATTGGTTTCTGAGCTACAGGGCGATATCAAAAATATTACATTTTTTAACTTATTAAAAAGATAAAAACGGATTTTTACATATATTTTTACTTAAAATAAACTACTTTAGTCAATTTTTTTATATACAGAATGTCTACTTAATCGCGCACCATATGGTAAACTTTTCTATTCTTAATTTTACGAAAAAAAAATTATATTTTATAAAAAGCTCTGCATGGTCTAAAACTCAAAATGCAATTTTCAGATAATAATTTTTGCAGTTATATACAAGATATGTCAAAAAATATGAATTTTGTTAAAGAGTAAAGTACCGTGTTTTTTTTCATATTATCGACAATTTTATAAGGAAGATATGTCGGGATAAAAATTGCTTAAATATGCAACGTTGGTTTATTAAAATTTAAAAAAAAACTTTTTCCACATTTTTATGCGGTAACAAGCGTTACTGTGGCTTTTCGCTATTTTGACAGTTCTTAAGCTCACTTTTTATATTACTTTTCGAAGGAAGTGTGTACTAATGTACACACTTAAATTTTACCGTTAATGCATAATAATAAAAAAAAAACAACTTTGCATACAGAAATGTTATTTTTATTCTAAACATTTTTCTTTATAAAACTTTTCGGTATTATGAAAAATAAAGGTACTTTTCTCTTGATTAAAATTTATATTTTTTGACATACCTTGTATACTACTGCAACAAAATATTAACTGATAATTACATTTTTAGTTCTAGACCGTGGAGAATTTCATATAAAAAATAACTTTTTCTTGTAAAATCAAGAATAAAAAGTTTTCCATATGATGCAATCTTAAGTAGACACGCTGTAGGTATATTATGATTTTGAAATATGGATTTTTCATTTTAATTAAACAAGCTGTATATGTGTCAAAATATTTATTTCTCCGTTTAAACAACATTTTTAAAAATACAGGGTAACCGAAAATGATAGGGGTACTAGAATGTAATGTTAGTACTTCATATAAAAAAAGTTCTATCTCGCTTCGTTAGGAAGATATTGATCTTTAAAGTTGGTATAAAAAACCTATTTCAATTAGAACTATCGAGCAATAATATTTGGGCTTCAAAATAGCCTCATAATAATGCTTTTTCCATAGATAAATGGCTTTTCAGTAAATCGGAAATAAACAGGTTGCGAGGATTTTTGTTCATTTAGTGTACGCATTTTTAACACTGGTGACAAATTCGACATTTTGCTTTTACCGTTTAATTCCTTCATTTTTGTACCAAAAAGGTATACCCTATTTGAATCAATATCTTAAACCGTTTTTAATAAAATCGCATTTTAAATCCAGACATTCTAGCATTTTTATGTGATATAAAATTCTATTTTTATGTTAAAATTATTAAAATGTGGTAAAATTATTAATAAAGGTGTTGTTTGTAGGCCCCTTAAACTTTATAATACATTTAAATAGTGTTTTAAGAAATATATCATATTTTAAAAATTTCTAAGAAATTGAAATTTTTATTATCTATAAAATGCTGGTATGTCTTGATTTAAAATACGATTTAATGAAAAAAGATAAATTATACATTTTTCTACGAAAATGATGAAGAAATCAAGCGGTCAAAACAAAATGTCAACTTTGTCACCAGTGTTAAAAATGCACACTTTAAATTAAAAAAAAAGTCGCACCCATGTATAATTTCGACCTACTGAACAGCCTCTCCTATCAAAAATAATGAAGGTTATTTAGTAGACCCAATATCATTGGTACTGTGGCAAAAGTTTAGAAGCTATAATCAAAATAAATTTTTTTATAACATTTTTAAAGATCAATATCTGCCTAACAAAGCGGGATAAAACTTTTTTTTATATATAAAGTACTAACATTATTTTGGCTTACTCAATCACCTCTATCATTTTTGACCTCACCTTTCCAGACAGCCTGTATAAAGCCATGTGCGTTTATTTTACTTAAATCTTTATTTATTCTTAGTATAACATATTCTTAGTCTAGTTGAAAAGTGAGTTTTCTACGAAAGATAGTTCTTGTAATGGTGGTAAAAATATGGTTAATGGTATTTTAGATTAAAAAAAATCTAAGAAAGACAGTTTTTTCTTTGATAATCCCGCACTTTATTAAACTAAAAAATCTAAGAAAGGGATTTTTTTAAATAATTCCGCATTTTATTATTATTTTGATTGTTAAAAACAAAAACAAAGAAAACAAGCGTTTTCGTTTTGTAGCTATAACTAAAAAATATTGAAGCTAGTTGAAATTTTAAAAATGATTCTAAAAGAGGAAAATTTCAGTAGGACATGCTCCAACTTCCGGAGTTTAGCTTTGTTATTTACAATATTAGTCTAACGTTGGAAATTGGGTTTAGTGCGGCTTTTAGGCGCTGGTTTGCTGACGCGCCGATACGCACAACACAATTCAAGGGCCAAAAGAAAATTCATTTTTTATGATTTTTTAAAAGTTTTTCAAGTAACTGTGTTTTACCTAAAAAGGGTCGTAATGAAATTTTAAAAAAATTTATTTTAAAAATCCTATGATGAAAATTTTTTTTAGCAACCTGTGAATACTGAATTTTGTTTTCGAAATTTTTTCAGTTTTTTTTTGTTTTACAAATTTTATTTTTAAAAATAAAACCTAATCACTATATAAATCGGGTTAGTTGTTTATTCAGCTCTAATTTTCTTTTTTCAGAAGTTCTATAACAATGAATGACCACTACTTACTGAGATATCAAACTTTCAATAAAAATAATCTTTTTGTCTTTTTAAACATAAATATTTTAGCAAATTCTGATCGTCCAAAAATATTGGGGAAAGTTGTTAAATCCTTATATAAAAAATCCACACAAAAATCGGCTACGGTACCTTGTTTTTTATTAATTAGAAAATCAAGAAAAAATTACCTTTGGTGGCTTCTGGGATAATTCGACGCTAAACTGAAAATATTGAGAAAGCAGTGAAGTGTCTTTTACAGTATAATACGCCTACAAAAACCTTACCAACTTTTAATTTAATAGTTTGGTTTATAACACCCTTTCGAAAACAAATTGGAGTTGTATAGCGGAGAGAGCAAGTAAAACCACTATTGTATTTATCCCAACAGTTTCAGGCTGAATTGCCACTTTATCAAGGGCCAATACTTTACGAGTCTCACTGCCTTTAGAAACTCTATTGTCTAACAAAATATATAAGAAAGTTCCATACTCTCAAAAACACCTGAGAAGCACAAAATTTTTGTCAATAGTATTATTTATTGACAAAAATTTTGTGCTGCTCAGGTGGTTTTTTCCTGAGAGTATGGAACTTTCTTATATATTTTTGTTAGACAATGGAGTTTCTGCAAAGGCAGTGAGTCCTCGTGAAGTATTACCTCTGATAAAGTGGCAATCCAGCCACGAAACGTTGGGATAAATCACAATAGTGGTTTTTATTTGCCTGCCCTCATCCTGCTATACTAACCCAATTTTAATTTAATTAATTAGCCATTTTTTTGTTTATTTCGATTAAATTTTTAAAAATAATTAAAATATTGCGACTAAAGATAATCATAATCGTAAAAAAAATACAAAAAAGAGTTTACCGTTTCTTTTATGCATTTTTATTGGTGTTTAAATTTATGGACAAAAAAACATTTTATTTTTTTTTCTAAGACTCCACAAAAATCTTCCTTTTTTAATTGCGTTGCCATAGAAAACTTAAAAACGTTTTATTAAATTTTGTTAAATATTATGATTCTTTAAAGTCAAAATTGTTATCCTTTAATTGTTTTTCAAAAATTAGTCTGAATAAAACAAAAATCGGCTTAATGGATTAAATCAAAAATGTGTGGGATTTTTGTAACTGAAAAGGTACACTGACCATTACTGGCTTTCCCAATATTTAAATTACTCATTTTCATAAAAAAGCCACAAAAGCCTTTTTTACGCTTTTTAAATTAATGTTTGTAAAAAATTGTAAAAATAAACCGTAGCTGACTTTTGTTAAAAACTAATTAAAGTTATCAAAACTTTCCTCAATTTTCTTGTGCAATCAAAAATTGCTGAGATAATAATGATTAAAGACAAAGAGACCCTTTTCATTTAAAGTTTTATATCTCAGCGAGGAATGGTCGTATTGAGTTTTTAAAAAAGGAAATTAAACCCAAATGAACACGTTATCTAATCCATATAGTGGATTGGTTAAAAGAAATTCAAGTTCGTAGATCAAAGTGCAAAAACATTGTGAAGGGAAAACTCTTTTAGGTATTCGCTGAGATAGCGGGGTACACGTTTCTTCATCGTAAGATCTCAAAACTAAAAACTTTAAGCCTTAAAATGTTTTTTTTAATTTCCTTGTGTACGTTTTTAGGCAAAATGCAGCCCCCTAAAAGCCTCAAAAAATTTTGATTAATTTTGTATCCCTTAATTTTTTTCCCACTTAAGTTTTTTTTAATAATATTAAATATTTTTTTAAACTCTGAATAAACTATACTGTCATCTAGACACTTACAGGAATATAGTTTCTGCGGTAAAAACTTTTCAACATCCTCTTTCGTATAGTTATTTAATGGCTGTTTAACCTATTTTTCATAGACTTTAGTTCTGGTTAGTCATAAAACCCTTTTATAAATGTTTAAATATTGTACCTCTTTTGGGGGATTTTTCTATACGTAATGAACAATATTTTACTTTAAAAATTATTTAGAGTTTTTTTATTTAGTTATTAAAAATTTTGGTCTTGGTGTTCTATTGATAACTTTGGACACGTTTCTTTTATGAAAGAAATGTTAAGCTTAGAAACTTTTTTCGGTGTAATTTCAAAATTTAAACATTTTAAAAAAAGTTTTTCAGCGTTTGTTAGTTCTTTTTCAGTTAAGTTAATTACACTTTTAATAATCATGTCATTATTTCTTACGTAAGATATTTTTGAGTTTAATTTTTCTTGTATTAACGTATAAAAGAAATAATTACATGAATAATAAAAGAACACAGATCATACATTAAAAACACAAAATTTTATAAATCAAAGATCTGTCAACACGCATTTGATAACAATCGTAGCTGGGATGCTTCGAGTATTTTAGCAAAGGAAACTTATGCTAAGAAACGCAAAATCAAAGTGCGTAGATATTATCTATTAAATAAAGATAATTGTGTAGCATCAATTTCAGTTAATTTAAATAACACTTGGTTGTCTTTTGCTTGATACTAAAGTATCTTCAAGAAAACTAAAAATCAACTAACTCATTACCTTTTTGTCTTAGAAATAATAAATACCCCAGTTACTTATGTCACTCCTGATACCGATGTCAAACTATTTTCAGAGTTTGCGATACTAAAGAAGCCTTAAATTTTAATCATTTTTAATACAATATTTTTACTTTCTTTGCCCAATGCAATCATGTTTTTAACACGCTTTTATTAACTTGGGTTGTAACTATCCATCTATCTATCTATCTATCTATGTAACGGAATCTTTGAGCCTAATTTTAACCAACTTCCAGCTATTCGATTTCTTTGAAACTTTGCACACGTGTCAAGGACCGATGAAGATGCAATAATTTAAAAACAGTATCCCGTTATCTTTTTTGAATCGCCAGGAAAAAAATTCCATTATATTATAAAAACAACACCTAGGATGCCATCTGTTGGCAACATTTCAAACTTTGCTATTAAATGAAGAAGAAATTTTTTAGTTTTTACACAATTATGGTTAGTTGCACCATGAGTGTTTAATTTTTATGAAAAATAAAAATATAGGGTTAGTTGCACCATTAGTTCAAGGATTAAATAATAAAAATTACATTATGTGTAATGTATACATAATACATAATGTGCAATTAATAAAAATTAACATTCTTTTTTGGATCGCCAGGAAAAAAATTTTCCTTTATATTATAAAAATATAAAAACAACACCTAGGTTGCCACCTGTTGGCAACATTTCAAACTTTGCTATTAAATGAAGAAGAAATTTTTTAGTGGGTTGCAATATATTGGCAACGGTCCAAACATTGCCTGGATTGCCATCTGTTGGCAAAATTTCAAACTTTGCTACTTAATGAAGAAGAAATTTTTTAGTGAGTTGCAATCTGTTGGAAAAATTTTAAAATGTGCCACTCTTGTTCATTAAAAAATTTTTCGCCATTTTGTCAAGAGTAGCAGAAACTAAAAAATGAAAAATAATTAATAGTTTAAAAAACTAAAAAACACGCTTTTATATGCAACCAGAACTAAAAATTAGAAAATAATTTTTCATTACAAAGAAGTATTGTCACTTCAGAATAAAAAGCGTGGGGTGCATTTTACTATTTTTCATAACTTTTCCCTCATAGATATTTGCAAATAGAATAATTATAACATTTAATATATTAAGCACCCCACGCTTTTATTCTGAAGTGACAAACTCTTTGTAATGAAAAATTATTTTCTAATTTTTAGTTCGGTTGCATATAAAAGCGTGTTTTTTAGTTTTTAAACTATTAATTATTTTAAATATAAAATGACCCATATACAGGGTGTCCGGAAAGTCAACAATAATACTGAAACAGCTAATGAAACAGCACATAAGCATTTAGAAAAACGCATAATAATAAAACTTAGTAAGGAAAGTTTAGTTTTCAAGATATTGGCACATGAATCAAAACCGTTCGATTGCATTAGATTTTGATTGTCACACCAAATAATTCATATTTTTAGATTTTGATTTTATTCTTGCAGCACTAAATAGTCATTTACTTGATTAAAAACATTAAACTTAAAGTTCTCTCTAAAATTTATAAGCTGTCCACGAATGGACTTATTTTTATAAAAACTTTTGCTTTATCTAAAATTGCAAAGGAGTTAATATACATCTAAAGTTCGCTTAATAATATATAGGGTTATATAAAATTGAAAATTTTTTATAAATTGCCAATATGTTAAAAAATACCGTTTTTAACTAGCTTATTTTTTGGATGCTTAAAAGTTGTTTCCCCAGCTCTTTTAATATTATCATCGACTTTTCGAATACCCTGTATAAAAATACTTTAAATTGGTAAAACTTTGTTATAAATGATATTTTAGCCTAAATATAGGAAAAAACTCAAAACAACATAATCTCACAAATTTTTTATGCAATAAGTTTACATTTGGTTTAAATTGCTTTTTTATTAAACCCTAAACTGGATTTTTTCTGCAATCAATTATTAGTTATTAAACATCAATACCTAATATTTACTGGATTATTTGGTGTTTTAAAGAATTGAGTTGTTTATAACAAATTTGTGTCACTTCTGATGCATAAGCAATAGTTCCTGAGCCAGTAATAAAATGGACTTCATCATAAGATCACTTTTAAAACCTTTTAGAGAGAGTTCCTTTTGACGAGTCTACCACGAATATTCATACCGCTTTATAACGCTTTAATCCATCATGTCAATGTCGCATGTTTTGGGTGTTGGACTGAGCCAATGTGTCACTTCTTTTGTCGGACAAGTTTACCACATTGTTTTATATGCAATTTTAAAACATTGTACCAAAAATGGTAAGGGTTACAGTCGTAAAACCATAAGGCTCAAACACATGTTTCGGGTTTCGGACTAGGCGGATTTCGTGACTGTAATCCTTGCGATTTTTAACACAATGTTTAAAAATTGCATGTAAAATATTATGGTAAACTTGCTCGACAAAAAGTTTGCCCAGTCCGACACTTGAAACATTTGACATTGATAGGCTGGGTTAAAGCGCCGCTTCCGTACATAGCGGTATGAATATTCGTGGTTTACTCGTCAAAAGGAACCAAGAAAGGTTTTAAGAGGGATCTTAATATTTAGTCCAATTCGGACCATTAGACTAATAGATCCTAATTATTTTGGCCTATTTTAATATCCTAAAATAAATTTAACCTACTACAAAAAAAACTAATAAAAAATTGTTTTTTTAGTCATGTTAATTTTGGCTTCCCAACGTCAGCTGTTCTTCAACGGAGGAGACGAAAACATTATTATTCAACGAGGAGCCACACCGTCTTACGTTGAATGGATTATTTTAGCATACGTTAGTGGTAAGTTAAAACCAATATAAAGAGTTAGGTAAATCTGACTCATCTGGACTTGGTTATCTGTTATATCTAAAGAAAGGGAAACTTGGTTTCCCTTTCTTTAGATTTTCTTATTACCAAAATATTAAGGCCTAAATAAACAAACCTATGTCCAAAAGTAATGATTAGAAATAAGATAAGTTTTTAATTTTTATTGTTAAAAAAAACTTATTATTTAGGGGTTTTTTGACAGGGATATTCAGGTTTGGTATTAATTTTTATGTGTAAATTGGAAGGCGCAATTTAATCTACTTTACAGTTTTTCTAAACATTTGCAACTTTTTTGTGCTACCTGGTATATATCATCTAAGTTAACCAGTAAACTCTCCTGCTTTCCAAAAAGATATACTTTTTAGAAAACGATCTGAGCAACAAGATGTGAAATATTTTGATGTGGCAGTTGTAATAGCTAATAAAATAAATATTACGTTTATTTAGCACTTGGCTAGTACAAACAAAATTTAACAAAAATAGCAATAACATGAATTTAACCAGTAAATAAAAATAAATAAATCAATTCCGTAAATAATCTAAAAGTCTCTTGTTAAAAAGTCTTAAGTTCAGTTGCAAATTTTATGTTATCAGACAGTTCATTAAAATGGCGAACACCGTCATAAAAAAGAGCTTTTTATAAAGATGTTGTATTTACCATAGGAATATTAAAATGTTTTTTGGTTCTTACATCATACCTATAAAAATTTGAACGCTTCTCAAAATAAAACTTCAAATAACTTGGTTGCAAGTCGTGTTTAATTTTATATATTTAAACTAGGTTCGCCCTTTTTAACGCACTGCTCAATATTCAACCACTTTAGTGACAGTAACAGTAACTGGTGTATATCTATCACAGCTCAATAGTATCCCATTGCCTTATTTTGCTGTATTTGCAATCTTTGCACGTCTTCTTTGGTACAAGAAATTAATATCAAACAGCCATATAAAAAATGAGGTAGAATAATAGTATTTTTACTAGCATCTTTATCCACTGAGATAAACTGCTCTTTATACGACTAAAAAACATATTTTCTTAGCAATTTTTTTTCACATGCAACTAACATGATAACTAAAATTTAATTGTGGATCTAAAATTTTTCCTGAGTAGGTGGTGCATCCCATTTATCATCTCTTTTGTCAGAAAATACATTATTTACTTTAGTTTGGTGATGCCTATCTGTTTGAAAGTCTTTTATTCAATTAAAAGCATATATTCTTTTAAACCATATAAAATTAATTTGGTATTAATAATATCCCTATCAGTAGTTTCAAAAGCACGTTTTAAATCCACAATAACACTTAAAGCTATATTTGACTCACTCACACATGTTTTTCCTCCATACATCACAAACATATTGCAGAGCAGACTCACACAAGTGCTTATTTCTAAATCCGGACTAACCACTGTATAGGCGCGCTTGTGGCGGCTTCGGTTGTATCGGCGAGCGTCGATCTCCGGAGTTAATCAGTGGAATGCGCGCCCATAATTTGGATGGGTGTCCGGCGACAGCGGTGTTTTGGGCAGCGGCACACGGTGTTTCTGCTCGGGGAAGCGGACCGAGCAACAACCATCCAAGTTATGGAATGAATGGTGTGTGAATGAGAAGGAGTAGGGGTCAAGGTACAATAAGCCTTCAGGCTGCAGTGCACCACCTAGGAGGGCGGTCGTCGGACCTGGGTGGGATGACCCCGAAAGGGTGAAAAAAACCACTGTATAACAATCCATTGCTTTCAAAGTATTCTCGTAACTGTTCACACACTTTTTATTCAAGGATCTTATCAATCAATGATAACAAGTTTATTGGACGAAAGTCACACATTTTAGTTGGTTTCGATACCTTTAAAATAGGAACTATTACACTTGTCTTAAGTTGATCTGGGACAACGATATATTTTATTTAACAAGATTATTCACCAGGCAAATTTGTATAACATACTGATATTCGTTAAATAAAATAGATCGTTGACTGGGACTTTTTCAGTTCTTATGGAGGTATTTACTAAATACAGTAAGGGATAGCCTATGACACAAAACAAATCCTTTAAAAATTTAACATTCAATGTATCATCACTCGTGCACTTATTTTTTAAACTGTATAAAACCTTTTTAAGTTTCGACAGACTTATTGTTTTTTAGTAACATAAGCTACAACTAGTTGTTTTCATGGCTGCAGTCCACTTTTTTCTACACTTTCTGATATATCAATTAAACTGTCTGCATAAAACTTATTCATATCTTCCTCTACACTTTTATCATCATTTTCAAAATTAAAATCTGCCATTTGTTTCTTATTACCAACTAACTCTTTTCAAGTCTTCCACATTTTTTCCCATTTCCCTTGCATTCATCTATGTTTTGCTCAAAATACTTTTTCTTCTCCCTTCCTTACTACTGTTACATGTTACTATATTTTTCATACTTTTGTAGTCGCTTCAATCTTTCTCCTCTCTTAAAAATTTAAATTTTTGTATGCTCTGTCTCTATTCGCCCTCGCTGGTGTTACCTCCTGTGTAATCCAATGATATTTTGGTAAGTCCCTCTTTTTAATATTCCTATTTTGTCAATTGCATTTTGTAATATGCTCATAAAATCATTATACAGGAGATTACCATCGGTTGAGTTTTGTCCTATAAGAGCTTCTTTAATATTTTCACTATTCTGACTACTTAAGTTTCTAGTATATACACTTGCAATAACCTTTCTATTATATTATTGGAAAAGTCTATTTGTGTTCCAACAATTTCATGATCACTAATTAACGGAAAATTTCTAGGCACTTTAGAAGTATTAAAGTCATTCGTTATTATATGATCGATCAGTGTCGCAGATGTGTTCGTAGTTCGAGTTGCTTTGGTAACTATTTGTTTTAACCCAGCTGAATGGATAACATTGTTAAGGGCACTAGTATGAGAATCATCTGCTAAACAATCTATATTCAAGTCGCCCATTATCACTATTCTTTGTTGTTGCACTATGTTGTCATTAGGCTTTTCTTCCAGATATGACAAAAAGTCCCAGATACATCCATGGGGTGATCTATGCTATAATTGATGGTTTTTTTCGGTTGCACTAAGTGTACTTAGATGATACATATAGGGTAGCACAAAAAGTTGCTACGTTTAAAAAAAATTAAAGTAGTGAAGGTAGCGTCTACTAGTTTACACATAAAAACTTTTTTGGAAAAAATACTTTATTCCTAATAAAAATGTTAACTTAATAGAAATAAAATTTACAAAGAGAAGATGTTTATTTTGTATACAGGGTTCGCAAAAATTTTAAAAACCCTAAATTTCTCTAAGAGAAAACTAAATATATTTTTGAGCAAAATTATTTAAAATGTACATTTTCGCTTAAAATGCAGACAAAATAATCGCTTTTATTTCTTTTTTTTAAATTATTTTTTTTAACAAAATAACGCAAATTTTCTAGCTCTAAAGAAATGCGATTAAAACGGTAAATTTTAAAGGAAAATATTTTGGCTAAATTAAGAAGCTAGTTTAAATGTTTAATTGGTATTTTTATCGACTACAAACTTTTTTTCTTGATATTTTGTTTAAAGATAAAAAATTAAGGTAGTTTATTGTTGGAGAAAAAAATTTGCGAACTCTGTATAATAAAACATTATCTCGTCGTAAATTATATTTTTTAAAAGCAACATTTTGTTTAATAATTTTTTTTTTTAAAAATGAATCATTTTTAATACACTTTTTATCTTGTAAACTCCATTCGTGGATAGTCTGTAATTGTACGCACATATTTTTGAAATCTAAATTCTTTTTAAACCTAATATTAAAAATTAAAAAAAAAATCCCAAACAGAATTTTATAAACCAAAAACTAAAAGAGCAACGTATATTTTTTGTAAAAAAACCTAATAGGTAAAGTTTTTAAAGTAGTTAAAAAGCGGCTTGAAAGTTAATTAAAAGTATTTATACTTATATTTTTTTTCAAATGCGAAAACTTAAAAAGAAAACATTAATTTACGTTTAAACAATTTAAAACTTGCTAAATTTTGCACTTAAAAATAAAACCAAAGAGCAAAATAGGGACTTTTTTTTATTAAGTATCCTTTTTATGGTTTATCAAAAACCCATATTTACATGGACTTATCCAGGGCAAAGGAAAACTTATAATACACCAGTTGTTTTTTAAAGATAGTAACCCTTAATATATTTTTTTACTTTTAACATAGAAAAATAAAATTTGGTATATCGATGTTTGACACAAATGTACATGGGTCGATCTATTAACTTCTATTTAACTGAAAGTGATCGGTTTAACCAGAAATTACTTATACTTTTCAATTTTAAATTTCACCTTTAATATATTTATTTTTACGAACGATGATTGTATGTGACATAATAAAAAAATTAGTACCACCAAAGCGGTATTTTATTTTATTTTATTTTATTTTATTTTATTTGCTCTTATAGAATATGCTAATGAGCCAACCTCGTTATACATATATTTTTATTGCTTTTATCGTTGCGCATGGCCAGGGGCCCTGCCGGGAACTCGGCTACGCCCATGCTTATTTATGAACGTATTAGGGCAAGTATTTAGATATCCTAAAGAAGGTATACAAATTTAAGTAACGAAAGAACTGTTTGCGGAAAAATAAAATATTTATTTTTAAGCCTAATACCATGATTAACGCCGACAAAAGATTTTTATTTTTTTAAAATTAACATAATTACGTACAAATTAAATCTTTGAAGAATATTACATTAAATATTGTACCTCTTATTGCTAACCCCCAGTGGTAAATTTTTGACGGCAGAATAAAAACTTACCCAATCTTTTTTAAATATTTTACCCTAATTAAGTCTTTTTTCATTAAATTAAAAAATGTGTTGTTAAAATAATTATTTAATTTTTTATTAGTAAAAAGTAATTAAATTAAACTCGTTAGTATAAATAAAAAACTCAATTAATTAAATTTTACCTAAGAGTTAAATCATACATTACATCGATAGTCTAAGCTCCTCTGAAAAACCTTTTATTTCACAGTACCAAGTTTCTGTGTAATCTCCATGCATTATCTACATTTTTAATGTTTACTACAGGAACATTTTTAAAAAAAATGCCAGCAGCTATTATGTTTTTTTTCTGTTTCCGGTAACTCTCACTGCAAAGAGCTAGATGTATGCATTCGCTTGCAGCAATATTAGAACCCTTTAACTTTATTTATTTAGGTGTCTAGACTATAAATTCTAGATAGAAAACGAAAATAAATTTTTAAAAATACTGCGTTCTAAAATATATCACAATGTTATTAATATTTCTTATTACTTATTTCCCAAGACATTGTTGATGCATAAATTATTTTAAAGAAATTATGTACAAAAGCTGTACCAAAGTAAAAGCGGGTTATACAGGGTGTCTCTAAAAGGTCTGTACAAAATGCTACCACAAATTCCTTGGGCCAGAATAAAACGATCCAATGCAATTTACCTCAGTCGAAAAGTGAATTGTTTGCAAGATACAGGGTGTTAAAGTTTTTATTTAATTTTAGTTATTAATAAATATTTAATTTATTATAAGTATTTTTTTGTACAAAATTTAGTATTAAAAGGTTTTTCAGAGTGGGATACTGAAATATGCTAATGTTTTTGTGGTAAAATGTCGAGGGAGCCACCTGCACCCCTTGGTTAAGGTTTAAAGTGTCATAAGTTTTTTTGCCTCGGTATATTTTAATTTTAGTAAAGAATTTTTATTCTCCCATATTTTTTGCATAAAACAGGTATACTTAATAAAAGTGGCTACGAGCAACCGTTTTTGAGAAATTACAGATTACACATTTTATTCCATGCAAAAGTTTCCCATTGCATTCCTTTACGCTTCATCTGGGCCACCTGGTAGTGTCCAAAGGTCTGTACAAAATGTTACCACAAGTTTTCGGACTAAAATACAACGATTTAATGTAATTTACCTTTGTCAAAAGGTTGCTGCTTTGCAAGATACAGGTTGTCAAATTTTTGATGTATTTTTTTACTTGGACACCCTGTATCTTACAAACTATCAACTTTTCAACTAAGGCAAATATGGTTAAGTCGTTGTATTTTGTCGTAAGAAAATTGTAGTGGCACTTTGTACCGACCTTTAGGGAAACCTGGGTGGCCTAAATGAAAGCGTAAAGGCATGCGATTGAATTTTTTTATGTGAAAAAAAGTTTAATCTAAAATATCTTAGAAACAGTTGCTTGTAGCGATATTCATCAAGTATACCTTTAATGTGCAAAAATGTGAGGGAACAAAAATTATCTAGTGACATCATAACGTACCAAGGCAAAAAAGTAATGACACTTTAAAGATTAGAAAGGAACTGCAGGTGACTCCGCAGGCAAAAATATGGGTAGCTTTTAATTTCTTACCTTAAAGAGTTGCTTTATGGCAAATTTTGTAAAAAAAAATGTGTGTAAATTAATAAAATATTTAAAAATATTTATAATAAAATAAAATTTTTGACACCCTGTATCTCGCAAACGGTTAACTTTTCGACTAAAATAAATTACATTAAATAGGGTTATTTTGGTCCAAAGAGTCTATGGTATCATTTTGTACAGACCTTTTAGAGACACCCTGTATAACAGTATAAAAAGTAATGGAAAGGTAGTGAATATATTTAATTAAGGTAATTTTTGGTTTGAAAGCAAAATAATATAAAGAATAAACAAAATAATGATTAGGTTTAGAAATTGTTTACTTATTGGATACCATGCCGATTGTCATGATTTTTGGAATACGAGTTTTTTTTTTTTGAAGCGCTAATCACGAATCTAAAAGAATTTTAAGTCGGTATCGTTTTGTTTTCGAGATATCCATCGTTAAACTTGAAAAGCAAATTTACCCTTTTTTCACTATACTTCCCGTTCTGTTTGCAAATAATTCTTATTGCTGAATTTTTACTTATTATTTTATTTTTACCTCTCAAAAACCTATCTTTTCGTTTATTTTACCCCTTTTTTCTATAAAATTCTAAAGCTTCAATTTCAATCACAGTAGCCATGGCGGCGGTATGGATACTGTGATTAAAATGATTGAAAGTAAAGTTTTACACTTTCATGGAAAAAAGGGTAAAATAAATATAAGTTTTTAAGAGATGAAAAAAATATTGAGTGTCAATTTAGCAGAAAGCTCATAAATTGTGTGCAATAAGAAAAAATTACTTACAGAAATTTAGTGTTAATCTGACTAAAAATGTAAAAAACTATTTATTGAAAAATGATTGTTGGTCTGACTTTAACATTTCTTTTGTAAAATTAATTGACTGATAAAAGTTCACAACTTTAGGTATCATAACCAGGTAAAAAAATGAAAATAGTGAAGAAAATGTTAAGCCATATAATAAGTTTTTTTATGGTTTATTTCTTTTCTGAAAATATAAATTTAAAAAAATATAATTTGGTTTCTCGCCAAAACAAAGCTTTTTAATAAATATTTAAAAAAAAAAAAAAAAAGGATTTTTTAATATTTATGAATTCATTATTTATTTATTTATTTTTTAAAGTAATCCTAAGTTTTAATATATCAGTGCAGAGGCAGAATAGCCCTTTAAAATATATGTATAAAAAGTTAAATTTTGTTAAAATAATTAATAAATATTTTTATTCTGGAAAAGCGTCAAATAATATTCTGTTTAAATTTACATTCCCTGAAAACAAATAAACAATTAGAAAGTTATAGAGCTTATAATACATATTTTTAAAATCCTTATCTCTTACTTAAAAAGTAATTGCAACTTATGATTGTCCTTTTGCACTTATTTTTGTACATTTGTCACAATGGAATTGC
Organism: Listronotus bonariensis; assembly: GCA_014170235.1. Taxonomy (NCBI): domain Eukaryota; kingdom Metazoa; phylum Arthropoda; class Insecta; order Coleoptera; family Curculionidae; genus Listronotus; species Listronotus bonariensis. The sequence continues at coordinate 22,135 of JACEGR010003204.1, read as the reverse complement.
CTTAAGTAAAAAACCAAACATAAATTTTAATAAATCTTTAAAATTATTTTTTCGATATAAACAACAATTATGTTATATTATTTTATAATTTTTCACTTACTCTTACGTTACCTTAACCCATCAATCAAAAGGACCTTATTACCTGAAGTACTCAATTTAAGTAAATCCACGTGTTTTACATCCTAAACCTGCACTTACGCTACGCTTTACACAAAGTCGTTTAAGAGTAAACGTGTATCTTTACTAAGTCTGCCTTATTAAAATTTAATTTTCACATCGCTTTCGTTACTACTCTTTACTAATTCTCTTTTATTGCGTTATGACAAGGAACGAGTGCTGGGAATTAAATGGGTAAAGTTTTGTATGTATCGAAATTAAAACGGAATGTCAAATTCGCTCTTCAAAATTAGAAACCATGAAGTTTCACTCTATCCAAATCGCGTGTCGCATGTTTAATTGACTGATTTTATCTTACAAATAAAAGGGAAATATTAGTCTAGAAAATTTGTAGATATACAGGGTGTCCGGAAAGGTGATGTGAAAAATAATAGGGGTGATAGAGTGGGCCAAAATAATGTTATTTTTATATAAATAGAAGTTCTATCGCGGTAGGAAGATATTGACCTTGGTATAAAGAAACCTATTTTAATTATAACCTTTGAACTGTTGCCACAGTAAATGATATTTGCTTTTTTCCATAGGACAACGACTTTTTAGTAAGTCGGAATTATACAGGGTGTGGCGATTTCTTTTCATTTAATGTATGCAATTTTAACACTGATGACAAATTCGACAGTTTGCTTTGACAGCTTAATTCCTTTATCATTTTTGTACAAAAAAGGTATACTTTATTTAAATCAATAATTTGGACCGTTTTCATAAAATCGCATTTTAAGTTCGGACATCCCAGCATTATTTATGTAATTTTTTTTGAGAAAATTATTAAAATAGAGTAAAATTATTAAAAAATGTGTTTTTAAGCTCCTTCTACTTTATAATACATTTAAAAGTTTTTAGTTTTACCATATTTAAAAAAGAAATAAGTAATAAAAAAAAATTATTACTTACAAAATGCTGGAATGTCTGGACTTAAAATGCAATTTTATGAAAAACAGTCCAAGATATAGATTTAAAAAGATATACCTGTTTTGTACCAAACTGATAAAGAAATCAAACGGGCAATGCAAAATGTTACCTGTCTTAAAAATACACACATTAAATTTAAAAAAATCGACCCACCCTACCTATGGAAAAAAGCAATAATATGAGGTAGTTTAATAGCCCAAATATCATTGAAACTGCGGCAACAGTTGAAAAGTTATAATTAAAATATTTTTATACCAAATTTTAAGGTCAATATCTCTCCAACGAAGCGCAAAAGAACTTTTTATATGAAGTACTTACATTAATTTGGGTCACTTTATTAACCCTATTATTTTTACCCCTCACCTTTCCGGACACCCTGTACAGGTGAGTTATTTTTTCAATCTTATTACAGAAATCGCTACATCTACAGGGATGGTTAAAATATTTTTAAAAAGGTCTTTTTATAAGATTAAACTAGATATAATCTTTATTTAAAAATAATGTTGTTTTAAACATTTTTTTTTTTCATTTACTTTTATTTCATTTAGCTCTAAACAATTAAATATTTTTTTGACAATAAGCTTCTTTTTCAAATTAAGACAAGATTAAAAGAAGATCTTAAAAATTTTAGAAACTTGGTTATTTCTCTATTTACCTATTATAGTTATATTTAATCATTAACTAATCTGTAGTATTATTAGTTAATAATTTATATTAAGGAATATATTTTTGAATTTTGTTTAATGTTTTGCAAAACCCACAATTTTAATAAGCCATATCTAGTGAGCAGTAAGTAAAATAACTATTTCTGCAGAATATATGTAAACAAACGTAAATATTTTAACCGTGTTGTAGTACTTTATTTTGTAACAGGTTTTAAGATCATAAAATAAATATAGGATATAAGGAGCCCACAGACAATGAATATTTTTGCGCAAAATATTGTACAATTATATTGCTACTCTACACAATATATTTGCGCAATGACTATATTCAAAATATTGCACAATAACTGGTTAAATGTTTGAAAAGAAAAAAACCTTTATTTATTTTTCTATTGCTTTTGAACCCATATTTGTTTAATTGTTTTTGAAAAACATATACTTATTTGTATTTGAAAACCGAAAAAAGTGTAAAATATTATCCACACACGATACAATAAATCTGTAATGCACAATAGAAATTAAACTGTTTTTGATTGACTCAGTATATTGTACTACCTCTCAATCTAGACCATAAATGGTCAATATTGTTGTACAAGCTGAAATATTTCGCAATAATATGGATCGTCTGTGGGCCGTTTAAATGGAGTAAGCTGTTGGGTAAATAAATAAAAAAGTAAATAGACTCTTAAATTTTTTAATAAAATAAAGAAAACAACCAATAGGTATTTTCCGAGCACAATTTTATTTTCTACTGAGCAAATTGGATGCTTATTTTCTCGTAAGGAAAATTCTCTGTATGGTAATATATAAGTAATTAGTTATAATTGTCAAAAGTGTATTAAACGTTACATACAAGAAACAAAGAAGCAAGTTCTTACATACTTTGGAATACTTTTTGCGAAAAAAGCTTCAAACGAGTAAAACGGCGCCTTCTACCTTTAACCACGTTATAGCTTTACCGGGAGTTTCTTACATGTGGTTTCCCCTATAACTTTTTAAGCTTTTAAAATAGAAAAATAAAATTTAAAATCTCGTATTTGTCATAATTGTGATTTAGCTAGTGCATTTATTTGCTTGACATTTTGAATGACATTTTAAATACAATGACACATTTCATGTTATTTTTTGACACTACTGCTGTCAAAAATTTAATTTTTTAAATTTCAATCTAAAGTGCCATAATTAAACTAAACCGGATTATTTTAAGTTAAGAAGCTATAAAACAATAAAATTAATTGTCTTGTTTTTTATGCCTTCTCGGGGCGTAGTCAAAGTTTGAAAAATCCTATTTATAGTCATAGCTCATTTTTTAAAATGAAACAGGGGTGGCTCGGTAGCATACCCTAAAAAAAATCGAATTGATAACACATAGGCGGTATTTAGAAAAGTTTTTATTCAAAAGTATGTATTGGTTCACTAAAACATGTGACAAAGCTAGAATTTTAAAAGTTCAGGCTCACAAGAAGTTTCTACAGGATCCTAGTCCAGAAAACCGACAGGCAAGAAAGCACTACCACCAAACAATCTCAGAAGCCAAAGACTCCTTTGATAACCGTATAAAAACAAAATACTTTCTTGCTCAAATGGCAGCAAATCCTTCTGGTCCTTTGCCAAAAACATCAGTAGAAATTTCTGTACCAGTTCTTTTCCACCATTAACTTTGGAAGATGAAATTATTTCCACATCTAAAGGAAAGGCCGAACTATTTGCTAAACAATTTGCTGCCAATTCAACCCTTCATCCACTGTCAATCATCCCATTCCAAATATTACCCCAGTTCCTCACAAAATGCTTAATATTATTTTTAAGGTAAAACACATTAAGCGTATCCTTTCTTCTCTTAACACCAAGAAATCGTCTGGGATAGATGGAATACCAGCAATCGTTTTAAAAAAATGTGCTCCTGAACTTGCTCCTATTTTAACCAGGCTCTTTCGAATTTCTTATGACACGGGTATTTTTCCAGACAGCTGGAGAGCTACACGTGTCCAGCCTATTCCCAAGAAAGGATCTAAATCTCTTCCATCCAACTATAGACCCATTTCACTCCTCTCAATGCTTTGTAAAGTAATGGAGAAATCCATTAACTCGCAAATTCTTAGGTATTTAGAAAAACATAAAATTTTACATGACAGGCAATACGGATTTCGTCACAAGAGATCTACAGCAGATCTTCTTTCCTTCGTTTCACACAACTGGAACAAGTCTCTTAAGTTTCTAGGTGAGTCCCAGATCGTTGCTCTTGATATATCTAAAGCTTTTGACCAAGTCTGGCATGACGCACTTCTTAATAAACTTCCCTCCTATGGTCTTCCAACTAAACTCTGCTCCTGGCTCTCCAGTTATTTTTCTAATCGACGTATATCAGTCATTGTTGATGTCCACTCTTAAAGCTTTCACGAAATTAATGCTGGAGTACCTCAGGGTTCAGTACTAGCACCAACTTTGTTTCTTCTTCACATCAACGACTTCCTTTCTTCCACAACCAATCCCATTCATAGTTATGCTGACGATAGTACCCTTCACTCCACATTTCAGGTTCCCAAGCCAATCTCTCAACCCGACTTGGAAGGCAAACGCAGGGCGATGCAGATATCTCTTTCACAGGATCTCAATTTGATATTGGATTGGGGCGCCAAAAATCTCGTTCAATTTAATGCATCCAAAACACAATCATGTTCCTTGTCGCGAAAAAATCATCAAACACTCACCCTTTGCTTATGAGTGGCCAGGTTTTGCAGAGCAGGGGCACATTTAACCTTGTGGGCGTCTCATTTGAAAATAACCTTAACTGACATAAACACATTGTATCTATAGCCACCGCGGCGTCAAAAAAGCTTGGATTTCTTTTCCGAGCCAAAAAGTATTTTTCCCCTTCCAATTTATACACTTGGTATGTGTCCCAAATTCGACCCTCTCTGGAATATTGTTCTCATGTCTTGGGAATGGCATCCCCTACAACCCTCAGCATTCTTGATGCCATTCAAAGAAGGGCTGTTCCTCTTATTAATGATCCTTTACTTACTCAAAGACTTCCTTCTCTTGCCCATCGTCGAGCTGTGGAAGATCTATCGCTCTTCTATAGATACTTTTACGGCTTCTGCTCCGACGAATTATCCAGTATAGTCCCTCCTTTTGCAGCTCCCAACAGAGAAACTCGTGGTGCCGCACGTATGCATCCCTATACGGTCCAATTGGACAGGCCCCGAACTTCCCATTTCGTTCGTTCTTTTATCCCTAGAGTTTCTAGACTGTGGAACCTACTGCCAGCGGAGGTCTTTCCTTTCCCCCAAATCTTTAAGTTTTTAAGACCCGTGTTAACAAACTTCCTCTTACCCTGCTTAAGACACCCACAGTACGTTAGTATTTAGGCTTTCAGCCTTGGTGGATTGTCCAAAGATAAAAAAAATGTATAACCAACCAATATACTAAATACTAATATCGATTTATGACAACATTTTAAATTTATTATTAGTACAGGAAATAAAAGCTCAAAAATAGGTTAAACTTGACAATTCTTTGGTCCTGCATGAATTGACTGGTAATTTACATAGAAGTCAAAGTAAAGCCCAAGAATCAAAATCTAAAACCAAACCAAAGGGCTCCAAAACCCTAGAAGTGGTTGCCACCCCTTTCCCCTATGGTATGGAAATTTTTTGTTACATTTTAACCACCCAAATAAATCAAAAAGCGATTCTTAGCAAAACATGTTTTATACATGTTTTTCATAACACTAATATTTTTCAAGTTAATTCCTTTGAAAAATAATAATTTCGACGAAAAAATCGACAATTTAATGAGTTTTTTTAATAACTCGAAAAAATGCATTTATTAAAAAAAATGTAAAAAGCAAGTTTGCAGGTTTTAAAAGACAAATAATATCCTTTTATTATAATTTTTCTACGACCAATACGAACTGAGATACGGTGTGTTAATTTTTAGCTTTTTTTCATCAAATGCAAAATTTGATGGATTAGAAGTCAAATAACGGGAAATACTGCATTTTTGAGGAAGATTTATCAAACTTTTTTAAGTACATAATCCGACTTAAAAAAAAGGAGTCTCTAGCTTAAAAATTAAGTGAGACGTGATAAAAATAAGGTCGGTAACTAATTTCTGCTACAAAAAAATCAATAAAAACAACCCCATTAACCCCCAAATTAAAGCTGACCATTAGTCTTTTACGATTCTTTTTATTCACGTATTAATAATACGCTAAAAGGTGTAACCAGTTTTAAATGCATGATTTCAAAAATATTATGTAGATTATTGTGCGCCAAAGTGGCCTTTTTATTTTTTCGAGGAAAAAATGATGGTTTTTTTAATGTATCTTCTTTAGTATTAAAGATAAAAAGTTTTTTAAAGAAGTTTTTGTAGGATTTTTAGAACTACAAGGCTTTTTAAGTGAATTTACTTAAGATTTATTTGTTTTAAAATGGGGTTAGTTTAAAGGGCTCGAAAATTGTGGTGTTTATTCGTAAATAAAGGTTTTTAACGACTTCATCTCGCCAAATATTCACTGTACAGAAAATCTACACAGTGAAAAATTTTAGTTATTTAAAAAACTGCAATTTGAAGCTCATCTTTTCTTATCTTTAGTATTTTCGAAGGCTTTTGAAAAAAAGGGGAAAAATATGAAACTGTAAAAAATAGTTTTTTACTTTAAGCTTAACTTTTCCTAAAATTAAGCATTTAAAATTGGTCAAACTTCTTGAACATATTATTAGTGCATGTATAAAGAGAAATGCAAAGGGCTAAAAATCAATTTAAATTAGGAGGTAGTTTGGTGATTGTCCTAATTGATTTTTACGTAGACAAAAATTAGATACTGACCTTATTTTTATCGTAACTTAATTAATTTTCCTGCTAAAAACTTTCTTTTCTAAAAAAGAAAGGTTTGATGGGAGTACTTCAGAAAAATCCTTTGAGTTTTTCTTGAAACATGCAGCATTTTTCCGCTATTTACCTTTATATCTAACAATTTTAACATTTAAGGAGAGATGCTAACTATTAACACGCAGTATCTTGGTGCATAATAGTCGTTAAAAAATTATAGCAAAACAATTTTCTTTGTCTTAATAAAACCTAGAATTTTGCCTGCTACGGATTTTTCTAAAATAAAATGCCTAATTTTCAAGTTAGGTATTCCCGAAAATTATTACTTTTAATTGTGAATAACTTAAAACAAATTGGTTTTACGAAAAAATATTAAGAATATTTTTTGCCTAAAATCACTCTTTTAATCGATTCCTGTTAAAATGTAATAAAAAATTTCTAATCCCTAGGCTGGTGGCAACCACACCCAGGGTTTTGGCGCCCTTTGGTTTGATATAGGTTTTGATCCTTAAGCTATACTCTACTTTTTGTTAAAATTTCAAGTCAATCAATGCAGGACCAAAAATTGCCAGGTAAATGCTTTATTTCCTGTACTTTATGTCTTCTGTGGAAAAGTCCTACTCGAAATACCACCTATGTGATACCATATTACTCGGAATAAAATGCTTTTGTGAAATATGTTAACGAGCCACCTTTATTCTATTTGAAAAAAAAAGATTTATGACTATAAACAGGATTTTGCAAACTTCGACTTAGCCCAAAGAAGTCGGTAAAAGCAAAAGACGACTAGTTTAATTTTTCCATAGCTAATTGACATAAATTAAACCGTTGTAGCTTAATGTAAATAAATCAACCCATTCACAGTTGTGTCAAATAACGATATATTAAACTTTATTTCCTACCTTAAAGGGTAAAAAATTATAGAGGGAGACGCCCGGTATAATCCTATAAGGATTATTTTTATTTTTTACGCGAAAATAGTGTCTTAAGCGAAAAACTGATAAAAATTAGGTTTGTTTCAAAAGAAGTACTGGCATGTCATATTTTATTTTTAATATGTTTAGTTTAAATTCTTCTTAAACGTCACTGAAAAATTTTGCATTAGCAAAGAGTTCTTAACATGCAGTGCTTGTCTAAAGTCAGGTGTGGTAATTTTTTTACGAAAATTTGAGGACTTTAGTAAAACAACATAGATCAACTTTTAAACAAGAAATGACAGATATAAATGTCAAACTGGCAGCTGGGCGTCATTTTAAAAAGAAAAATTAAATAGAAAGGGGATCTTGTGGCACATCATTTTAAAGCTTCTGACAAGTTCTTTATAACCCTAGAATATAAAGTTAATACCTTTACCTATTAAGAAGTGGCAATATTTTAAAAAGTACCTGAATATCTAATTTGGATGGCCATATCTCCAAAACTAATAAAGGTAGATATACCTTATGTGGTATTTTCTTAAACTTCTTTTAGATATCTTTTTAATGGTGTTATAATATACAGTATAGCATGACCAATATTATCATTAAATAAATTATAAGAAAAGCTTTAAAAAATACCTCATTAAGTGTATCTAACTTTATTAGATTCAGACATACGGCCATCTAAATGAAGCATTTAGGTAATTTTTAAAATGCCGCCATTTTGTAGTAGGTTATGGTATTGACTTTATGCTCTGGAGTTACAAATTACTCGTCAGGAGCTTAAAAATGATGTGCAGCAAGACCCCCTTGCATTTAATTTTTCTATTCAAAATTGCGCCCAGCTGTCAGCGCGACATTTATATCTGTCATTTTCTGTCTAAAATTTGATTTATGTTGTCTCACTAAAGTCCCCAAATTTTTATGAAAAAATACCAAACAATTCAAAAGTTGAAGGGGAGTCCTGAATTTAGATAAGCACTGTATAGTCGCTGTGTATGAAATTTATTTAAATATTTAGAAAAGTATTACTGATTTGAGTGTTCTTTAGATTATCATTAATTTTATTTTTAGGATGAAACTTTTAATATACTGGGTGGTTCCTTACCTATACTTATATACTAGGCAAATTATTGCTAACTACAAACAATGACTAGTTGTAAAAAATACTTCTAGTTAGAGATACAATCAAATATTTAATAAAATAACGCAAATTATAAAAACAAATCCTAAATAGTAAACTACCTTTTGATTTAGAAATAATTTGGTATAGTTTTTACACATTAGTTAAAATAATCGGCTTGTTCTTAAAAAAACACAAGTCGTAATGATATTTTTGGTTTTTTAAAGGTACATTTTAGGGTCAATTGTGATTTAATTTTTCAGCAATTAGAATTACAATAAGGGCTTCTAGTTATTATAACATAATATTTCTCAAACAAAAATAGATTAGTACTTTATTTTTTATTATTAATCATTTTTTGTTACTGGAATTATACTTTTTTTAAATTTAAATAATTAATTATCTCCATATCTGCTTCCTATATATTTTTTCCAGAATAAAGATGTTTAATGTATTTATTTTTAGGTAATCTATTGTTTTTATTATAATATTGCAAGAGCAGAATAGCCCTTTATAATATATAATACGTTTAATTTTCTTAAAATTTTTGCTAAATATATTTTGGCAAAAGCCAAATATCATTTTGTTTTAAAATGAATATTCTTAGGAGACACAATAAACTATGATTTTTTCAGCTACACTATCCTAAAACCAGTTCCCGTTTATTTAAATTCTAACTACAGCTCAGGTATATATCTGGAATTCGCGATTTGTTTTCCCATCTTTGTCACAAGATAATACCTTTAGGATTCCGATTCTTATGTAACCTGATAAGGTTGAATACCGGAAATCAATAGAAACTGTCTGGACTTAAAAACTTTTCTATCTTTTATGCTTTTTAAAGAAAAACAGGTAATAAAATATATTCAATTGTACTTGGGACTTCTGTGTCTTTGTAGTAAATGAATAATAAAAAATTAGTTTTTAGGTCGACATTAAATATATTTTGGTTTTTATTGTTTATAAAATACAAATTTACACCGACAATTTAAAAAAGCGGATTTATAAGAAAGTAATATTTTGCATTTTTAAAAACACATCAAATAATATTTTTATTTTTACCTGCTAGATATAATACAGGGTGTGCCTTAACTGTATGTGCAGTTTCAATACCCAATAAAACAGAGATTACAAAACTTACACATTTTTTATTAATATTATTCTAACTAAAATTTATGCAAATTTTTATGACCTAAAAATGATGTTGTCCAAATGATTCCCCTCACGTTCTTAATACGAAGTTGCATATTTTCAAAAGCTTGGTGACAGGTTGCTTGCGGAATGGCGTTTATTGGCGAACTGAGGGATGTCACTTGGACAACTTAATTTTTAGGTTATACATGTGGTTTAAAATAATAATAATAAAATATGTGTAAGTTTTGTAATGTTTGTTTTATTAGATATTAAACCTGCGCATACAGTTAACGCCTACCTTATATACAGGTTAAGCTATCTGATATGGTACATTGACGAGTAAAGCATCGACAAAGTGGGACTGATGCCCCGCCTCTCACTAAACGTCACAGAATTTGTTTTGATATGTAGACTAACCGTCAATAATAAAAGGCCAGGCGGTCATCACTTTTGTCTCACTTTCAATTATTTTGCTTTTTGTTGCTAGCACACTAATTAAACGACTCGTTTAGGCAGCAATAGTTGTTAGCCGTCCTTACTTGTATGACGCTTTTGGCATTTTTACTATTTAATTGATCTTTACACATTTTTCACCACTTCTTATTACACTTTAAACCTTTGCTGGGCAAACAGATACAATAGTTGAAATTAAAATGTATACCAAGGAACAAAACATTAATATTACCTATTAAATGGTATTCTAGTGCGGATAGTGCCCAAGAAGTCGTTGGACTATTTATTTTCCATACCCTGATTAGCCAAAAGCGCGTAATATTATTTGAATTTGGGGCTAACCTTAATACGGTCTCCGCAGCAAGACGAAAGAAAATAAAATAAACTTGTATTATTCACTATCAAAGCAGTGGGCGTAATTTATCAGCGATATCGGTTGAAATGATGCGTGGGAGTTGCTTGCGTCCCCTTGCATCTTAGGTGAATTCGTTCTCTGTTTAACCTTTACTGGCTAGTCCTTAGACCGTCTCCTTTCTATGTATTGCCGCGATAAACGAAACCGTTTAGCTCATGCTCTATGTCCTTAAATATGTATCAACTTTATTTTATAACAATTCTCTTATTTACTTTTTAAATACAATAATAATTTTATTACTATATTTCGTTTGTTCTATTTAGGTTTAATATGGAGTGAAATTAAACAACTCTGGGATGTCGGACTTGAAGAATATGTTAGAGATATGTGGAATGTTATAGACTTCATTACCAATTCCTGTATGTTGCCACAGTCGCCTTAAGAGTGGTTTCTTATTATGAGGTAAGAAAATTAAAACCAAAAAATTAATATATTATAAAATTAAAGAAAGTAACATTTAGACAACTATTATATTTTATTAGTATAAAAAATATACAATTCGGTGTTATATGATTAGCAATCCCTTTTTCCAATATGTATCCAAGTGCAATATGATTTACAGTTTTTCTTTTTTTTCTAATCAATATAATAATGGCTAGTACTTTCTTTTACAACTAAATTTTCTTATATTTTTTAGGTGCAAAAAAATCCAACAGAGATACCAAGAAAAGATTGGGATGCCTGGGATCCTATGTTAATTTCGGAAGGCTTATTTTCAGCAGCAAATATTTTCAGGTAGACTGGTAAAATTTATTTTAAAAAATCTTAAAATATTTAACAAAAAAAAATTACTTTTTGTATAAAGTTATTTTAAATATTGTAAATATTAAAAAGGTATAGAAGATATCTATAAGCAAAAATTATTTCAGATTATAAAAATTCTGGTTAGTATACATTCAGTAATATTTTCTTTTTGCAACGAATAAAAAAATGTATTTTTTTAAATATATACCCCTTTACAAAATTAGAATAAAAAATTAGCAAGGCATGTCCATATAGAGCTTGCAAAATATTACCAAAGGTTGAAATTTGATCATCTTGTAGAAAACCAGTAGAGAGTAGGTATAGAAAATCTGGTAATAATTTAACCCTAAGTACTCTTTTACTGTACCCGTAATAAAATTTTAACGACTTTTACCAAAAATATGTATATAAGGGTAAAAATTATTTAATACTAAAATTTTAAAAAGGTAAGGATGGAATAGAACAGTAGGGTGAAATATTCATTTTTAATTTTGTTGTTCTTAAAACCAGAATTTTTTTCTATTGACATCAAAGTGCATTAAAATATACAAAATAGTTTAATAACTGGTTTGTTACTGTAAAAAAAAGTTATACAGGGTGTTCGTTTAAAGAATTACCACTCAAGTTATTTGCAAAGAGAGACAGATTTATGAAAATCGTCGAAAGACGTCAAGATATTATGGATGAACAGTTTTTACAAAAAACTAAACGGCGTCCCTTTAACCCCTTAACCCTTTCAATGCGTATGGCACGGATCCGTGCCACCGAAGTTTATTCGGCAATGCTCGTGGCACGGATTCGTGTCGCTCGTATACCGGCAATATTATAATCATTTTCTAAACCAGCACTGCGTAAAAGGACATTGTGCTAGAAGTAGCGTGTAGCAAGGGTACGCGGGTATATAACCTCATTGTTCGTTTCAAATATTTTTTCTCCACGTGTACCAAAATGGACGCTAGTGAAGCCGGGCCGTCTGGAGTAAAAAACCGTAAATTAACATTTAAAAATCCTAAAAAGATTACAGATGATGAATTATTGGCCATTTTAGAAGCTTCTAGTGACGACTGATTTTTATAAAGGATTTTGTGTTATGTTTGTTTTGTTTTTCCTTACACTTTTTTCTTAGAATACATTTTTATTTGTTTTATTGTAGTTTTCTAGTAAATTTTTATGTTAAATTTATATCTATTTCAAGTTTGTTTATTAATAAATATATTTTTTTTTACCTTTTGTTTCAATTCACAAAAAATTCTGTGTCTATGAGCCTAAAATACATCACGTCACGGATCCGTGTCGCTCAGCATTATACGTCAAATATGTCGCCCAGTGCGCATGACACGGATCCGTGACATATGTCAAAAATGACATATTTTTTTTTAAACATAACGTGAGACACAAATAATCACTTTTTTACCAAATATTACCCTTATGCGCAAAAAAAAACAAGGCCGCTTCTGGACATGAACTACTCTCACCTTATAGCAGTGAAAGGGTTAACCAGCAGCGCCACCACCCCAAAGTCTTAAATAAGAAAGCGAGTCAAGTAATATATCATTTTACAGGTCCTGACAAGTAGTTTATAACCCTAGAATATAGTAAATTCCTTTACCTATTATGGCGTCACATTTGAAAGTAACCTTAACTGGCATAAACACATTGTATCTATAGCCACGGCAGCTTCAAAAAAGCTTGGATTTCTCTTTCGAGCCAAAAAATATTTTTCCCCTTCTAATTTATACACTTTGTATGTGTCCCAAATCCGACCTCCCTTGGAGTATTGTTCTCATATCTGGGGCATGGCGTCCCCCACAACCCTAAGCATTCTTGATTCTATTCAAAGAAGAGCTGTTCGTCTTATTAATGATCCTTCACTTACAGAAAGGCTTCCTCTCTTGCACATCGTCGGGCTGTGGGGATTTATCGCTTTTTATAGGTACTTCCATGGCTTCTGCTCTGAAGAGTTGTCCAGTATTGTTCCTCCACTTACGGTTCCCAACAGAGAAACCCGTGGTTCCGCGCGTATGCATCCCTATACGGTCCAACTGGACAGGCCCCGAACTTCCCACTTTGTTCGTTCATTTATCCCTAGAGTTTCTAGGTTGTGGAACCTGCTGCCCGCGGAGGTCTTTCCTTCTCCCCAAATCTTCAAGTATTTAAGTCCCGTGTCAATAAACTCCCTCTTACATCGCTTAAGACACCCACGGTACGTTAGTATTTAGGCTTTTAGCCTTCGTGGTTTGTCCAAAGATAAAAAAAAAAAAAAAAAAAAAAAAACTAAAATGACGGTACTTTTTAGATATTACCTAAATTACCTGATTTGGTTGGCCATTTTTCCAAAACTAAAAGAGTTGGATATACTTAGGGTGGTATTTTTTTAAAACTCTTTTAAAGATTTATTTATTTCTGATAGTGGTGATGATATACAGGGTAGGATAAAAAGTCTATATTTTTTAATGAAGATCCTTGTATATTATATTATCATTAAAAAGATCTCTTAAAAAGCTTTAAGAAAATACCACTTTACGCATATCTAAGTTTCTGGGTTCTCGGAAATATAGCCATCCAAATCAGGTATTCGAGTAATATTTAAGGCGCGCTTGTGGCGGCTTCGGTTGTATCGGCAAGCGTCGATCTCCGGAGTTAAGCAGTGGAATGCGCGCCCATAATTTAGATGGGTGTCCGACGGCAGCGGTGTTTCGGGCGGCGGCACACGGTGTTGTCTGCTCGGGGATGCGGACCGAGCAACAACCATCTAAGTTATGGAATGAATGGTGTGTGAATGAGAAGGAGTAGGGGTCAAGGTACAATAAGCCTTCAGGCTGCAGTGCACCACCTAGGGGGCGGTCGTCGGACCTGGGTGGGATGACCCCGAAAGGGTGAAAAAAAAAATATATATTTAAGGTACCGCCATTTTGTAGTGAAGTTATTGACTTTATACTCTAGGGTTGTAAGGTACTTGCCAGGAGCTATAAAATGATGTATTACTCGACCCCCTTTTTATTTATGAATTTTGGAGTAGTGGCCCTGGTGATTAAGGGGTTAAGGAGACGTACGTCCAATTTATTGTAAATAACGTTCCCCTTTAATAAGTATCTTGACATGTTTCGTTTATTTTCTTAAATCTGTCTCTTCTCGCAGATAACATAAATAATAAGTTTTTAAATAAACACCATGTATAAACAATATGATGTAAGAAAATGTAAACAAAAATTATAACCTATTTATACTTTATTATCAAGCTTTAAATTACTATGCTACATTATACAGGGTATGCTGGTATGTGGGCAATCTTCTTGATTTATATATTTTATATATACCCCCAAAGGGCTCAATCGTCTTCGTTAAGACAGAAACACGTGTCGCCATCTTGGTCGGGCCCGGGTATTCCATTTTCTTTGGACACTCCGTAATTTTTAAACAACCAACCATGGTAGCCGAATTCTTACAGGTTATTATTTATTTATTTATTTTTACTGTCATTAATCAGCCATATGCCCAAAGAACTTTACCTTTTGTTATGTATATGTATATATATATATATATATATATATATATATATATATATATATATATATATATATATATATATATATATATATATATATATATATATATACATATATCGAAAAAAGTATCTTTTAATTTTTTAGATTTTATTAATTAACAGCGTGTATGTTGACTTAAATAGTACATTACAAACAGATTTAAAAGTGTTTCATTACTGTCGAGAGAAAAGCCTGGCCTACAATGGCGCGAATTCTTTAATTTTCGTTATAAATAGAATAAATAGTATTTTATGTAACAAGTGCATAAAGTTATTTTACTTTTTACGATTGAGAAGTTTAACATCACGAGCCCTTAGGCGAGTGCGGCAATATCATAAGTAAAAAATACACTTTGTGCATGTGTTTTCACGACCGTATAAAATTTTTTCCAAAATACCATTTTATTCATGTTTTATGTATCTAAACTTATTAATTTTAATTTTTGCAGCACAGCCATTATATTTCAACAAAAAATCCTAGCCTCCTTATTTTTTAAGAGACCATTATCCTCTTTATAACTATGTATTTTTATTTAATTTTAGAAAATTGTATGTACTTACTTTTTGTAGAAATAATACTAAAACAGTACAAATTTCTTTTCACTTTCTTAGTCATCCAAATTTATTTTTACCATTAATTCCAATTTTTTTATTAAATTTTTTTGCACACTGCCAAATTGTAAAACTAGTGACACATGAACTAAAAGAAATAATGACGAAATCAAAGGTAACTTGACCGTTTGGTTCAGTTGATGTCGCGTTTACTGTAACATTGCATAAATTAATATTCAAGTTTATTGTTGTAGGCACTGAAACAAAACACTAATTTAAAGTGTGAAATAAAAAGCTTCAAAGTGCAAAAACAAGTCTTTTCAGCACTTTATGTAATGTCCATTCTAGTACTTTAAATTTATGTTAACGTCTTAAAAAAACAGCATTTTTTCAACGGTCGTGGAATAATATTATTTTTTAACCGATTAAAAAAAAGCAGGTCATATGTTCAAAACCTATTAGTCCAAGATCCGACATTAAAAATTATACCCTTATCTGTTAAAATGAATAAATGATAAAATAATATTTTTAGGCGGATTTTAATGTAATGAATGCAAGTGAACAACCTCTGCCAGCATAGGTCTGCTTACAATTAATCAAAAATTAATTAATTAATACTTAATGTATTTATAATTGTTTACCTTTACATGTTAATTGCATAAACCAAACGGAACATGTTCTCACCTGGCTGCAGGTAAGTGTAGCAGTCATAGAGATGGGTGCTTACTGCAACAAGGTCTATAATATACTGTTTGGTACATACAATTATCATGTCAAAGGTAACAATCATAAATAAATTATTTATTAATTATTTTATGTATTATTAATTGTAGCAGACCTATGCTGGCAGAGGTTGTTCACTTGCATTCACTACATTAAAATCTGCCTAGAAAATATTATTTCATTCAATTAACAGATAAGGGTAAATTTTTTAATGCCGGATCTTAGACTAAATGTTTTATTTTGTATGTACACCGAATACTGTCATCAATTATGGACCGACTTTTTTTCTCGTAAGAGTCGTTGAAAGATGTCGTTGTCATTTAGCTAATAGTTCATATTTTTAATTTTTGTTGTTATTTCGTGTATTTTATTTTTGTGGTCAGGTGTTTTCGTTTATACCCAACCTATACCTATTAGGGGTAGCATGAAAGGTACTAGTACTGTTTTTTTTTAGTGGATGGTCAGTAATAAAATGTTAATAATAAAAAACTAAAGAAAACAAAATAAAAAAAATCAAAAATTAAAAAATAATGAATAAAACAAAATAAGAAAAATAAAGTCGGGTAATTTCATTCCATATCGTACTAAAGTATAAAAATCTTTTGTGTAATAAATTATTAACGTTTAGTACTTTAAAGAAATCGTATTGCTCGACTTTATTTTCCTATTTTTTTATTCGTAATCTTTAAATTCTTAGTGAGCTTATTTTTTTAAAAATAAATATGGTAATATTTTAAGTTAATTACTAATTATTATTTCCTCAACCGTGGTCTATAGGCCGTATGTCATTATGGATTTGTGGTGTGTCCAACTCTTTGGCGGTCACTGTTGTATGCATAATAATATTTTTCATAAAAAGATAAATTTAAAATTTATTATATTATGTCTGTCACTAAAGACACTCATAAACATAATTTCCTTTTATACAGAAGTGATATGTCAAGACATTTATCTTATAAGACGTAAAGTCATATTTCAGACATGAAAAGCGAGGCATATTTAGGCAAACAAATTTTATGTACGTAAACATGAAATTCTCATATAAATAAGAAAATTCGTGACATGTTTTCGTTTCCTTTTTATCCCTTACAGTTTTATTTGGTTTGCTTCATGCCTTGATAATTTATGAAAGCACACATGTGGTGATGATCTGGTTAACAATTTATCGCTGACACTAAATGATTTTGTAGTTTAAATAAAAATATTTTTCAAGGCCACATTTTACTATTTATAATTGAAAAAATATTATCGCGTTTCAATTTAAAAAAATATTATACAGTGACCGGCAATAAAAAAACTAAGATGGAGTCGCGGAAAGTGGGGTTAGACCACAAAATATCAAAAAAATCTTGGGGTAAAAAGTGCTTGAATTTTATTCTAACCACAAATGCAAAGTTTAAGGACGTTTCCAAAAAAATCACTTTTCTTAGGTTATTTAATTGATACACATACTTATAATATCTCTATTTAACAGGCCTTGCGGGACTAAATTTTAAGATATAAGCTTTTAAAATTTGCATATTTAACATGTAAGTCCTATCCTGACTGACGTTTTAGGACACGTTTAAATAAATATTATATTGACTTTTCTTGAAATTTTTACCAGAAACTAAGAATCAATAATTGAAGACATAACAAACGTTTTAAAAAAAAACACATGGGCGCTACGAGGTATCTCAAAAAATGTGAATTTTGGTCAAGAGAAAAGTAGAGGAAACTAGGAAGGGCTAATACACAAGGAAGCTTGTTACGGTTTTGTATTTCGCGCCTAGTAACCAGCAAATCGGTAAATCTTCTAGTAAATCGTTTATTTAATAAATGCCTCCGGTAGGAAAATTCTCACATGCGCCATTTTAGCCGAATTTGTTCAGTGAATAAAAATGTATTTTAAAGCTAAACATTGTCAGTATGTACTTAGTTTATACAAGAAATTTACTATTGAAAATTATTTATTTGGCAAAAACTAATAGGTTTGCCACAAACCACATTTAAAACTGCGTCTTTTATTAAATTTTATAGCTTTAACTTAAAGGTAATGTTTGTTATAGAGGTTTTTGTTACATTAGACATTATGGGAGGGTCGATACACAACATTCAGGGAGGCTTGATACATGTAATAAAAATTTAGAAGTAGAAAACACTTCAACGCTACATGTAAGAAATTGATATGGCACTGAAGAAGGGTAGAAGGCGACCAGGAACACCTAGCCTGCATATATTATAATTCATTACATTTGAATTTAAAACTTTATGAGTATTGGATTAGATATCAGGTCTGTTCAAAAATACCACATAAGGTGAATTTAACTTTATCAGATTTAGAAATACGGCCATCTAAATGAGGTATTCATGTAATTTTTAAAGTACCGCCGTTTTGTAGTAGGTAAAGTGTATTGACTTTATACTCTGGGGTTATAAAGTACTCGTCAGGAGCTATAAAATGGCGCTCAGCTGTCAGTTTGACATTTCTTCGAGATGTGTCGACGTCTCTGAGACTTTAATGGTCGCAGTACTTCTTGGGAACGTCCTTAAAGCATGTATTTCGAAAAAAGTGTATTCATAATTTTTTAAACATTTTTTTTTAAGTACAAATGTAGAAATAAATTTACCAACCAAGCTTTATTAAATTAAACTTTATTTGTTTCACTCAATATTAGACATATGACAACTAGAGAAATTATTATAAAAATAAAAACAGGTGTTGCAATGGTCTATTTCTTAAAATTTTCTTAATATTTTACCAAACCACAATCGGTAAAATATTAAAAAATGGTAAAATTTATTGATCATAATCATGTTCTACTCACAACTAAAGACGAGTTTTCGTATTATGTGCATAAACTTAAAAATTACCCCTTAATCTATTAATTTGTTTTTATGTTTTTACATTATGTATTTTGTTAGTTTGCAAATAAAATAAACAGATTACTATGTTTTTACATTTTATAGAAAATATTAATAATTTTCACTCTAGCTTATAAGCAAATTACCAAAAAAATACAAACTAAAAATTAAAATGGAGGCTTAGTAGGCTCTGAACCCAAATAAAAAAAGCAGGTTAAAGATCATTTCGGGAACATTTAATTTTTGGCCTGTATTTTTATTTTTACGTCCACGTCGCATATCGCGCCACATAGTGCGCACCTATGGTGTGGACAGAGTTCACGTCGTTTTAAGGGTTTGGCAAATGATTTGCCAGTAATTTAAAGCTTGTCGGTTTCTTGGCATCAAATGAGCGCGCGAACAGGCTGGTTAGTTTGAACGGATATTTTCCCCGAACATCATAACATTCCCAGCCATCCAAATCGTACGTCGATCGAATATCGTCGATGTTCCCCGAACCCGACTTCAAGTTTCAAGCGTCCGCGACCTTTATTAAATGCCAGTGGTTTAAGGTTAATTGTTGTAAATAAAACAATAAAACAATACAAGAAAATTGTTGTGTTTTTTTCTTTAATTGCTTAATATATGTAAAAATATTTTATTCTTTAAGGGCTAAAGGACCTAGGTCGATGGCCTATTGGGGACAGATATATACATTTATTGTATTGCTAATAAAATACATTAAATAATAATAAATATTAAAATAACTATTTACAAAAGTGTGGAATTCATTTGAATCAAATCTTGTGTATAATATTATGTAAGTTAAACTAATAAGTACATTATGATTTTTATTTTCGTGGGTAGGTTTAAAAAAATAATAAACAAAGGCAGAATACCCACATCACTTTTGTAAATAAAAGTAAAAAATCGTATTATGATAACGTTTAAAATGGTCAATATTGGTCCTACTTTGCATTTTTTTATCTTAATTATGATCAACACACTTTAACATAAGAATTAGATTTTTTACCCATATATACATAAATATCTAATATTTATAAGTTTAACTTACATATAGATAAGATATTACAATAAATTTCACTTTTGTAATAGCTATTAAAATACTTTTGGTATTATTTTGTTTACAGCTACTAACCTCAAACTATCCTTATTGACTTTTATAAACGAATGAAGTGACTTTATTGTGTCACGCTCGCTCCATACTCGTCCGGTTCGATGTACATCGGCGCTTTTCTATATAAGTTCGATTTTATTGGCTTTTATTGTCTACTCCGTCTTGGCGCGGATCGTGGCCCGGCAGCGACTTTATTCGGCACAAAGTGCAGTTGCAGTCTGGACAGGGATTTAAAGTAAAACTGGTCATTCCTGCTGCTAAACGAGGCGCGGATTGCGGTGTGGAGCGGCCAAGCCAATTGTTGCAAGTCTGGACGCGGCTTTTTAGGGTAATTTGCCTATGATTTATGGTAAAAATTGCCTTTTTTAATTAAAAAAAAAGAAATAGGTTATTTTACTTGCTAAACTACTGAAATAAATTTATTTTAAATTAAGACAAATATATAAATTAAGGGGTAATTTTTACTTTTATGCACAAAATGTTAAAATTTGTCTTTAGATACGAGTAGAGCATGATTAGAATCGGTTTTGTAAAATACTAAGCAAATTTTTGTAAATAAGCTGGGTGTACTGAAAAAAGCCAATTTTTAAAATTATTTGCTTTACTTGTCAAAAAATACATTTTTTTTATTTTAACTTAAACAAAAAAAATTTAAATAAATAAAGCTAGTTTGGTAAATAATGGGGTACATTTGTACTTTTTTAAGAAAATATTAAAACGAAGTGGTAAATACACTTTTTTAAAATACATGCTTCAAACTTTGCTCTTGAAATTGAATTAAATTCTAAGCACTTTTTACTTTTTACTACAGTTATTTTTTTTTTATGTCAAAATGGATTTTTGGTTATTGGAAATGCAAAGTCGATTGCCAAGAAAAATCATTACTATATAAGTTTTTGAAATTCAGTGTTTGTATAATTTAAAATCATTAAAATAATTTAAGCAACATTTTTTTATTGTCAAGTCTATAATTCTAACCAAGTAAAATCTTTTAGAAAATTGTAGTTTTTGCAGGATGCAGTTTGTACCATGTTGGTAAACAGCAAAAATAAAAAATACTGAATTGGCATTATTCAGTCCCTTGTTAGTTAATGCTTAAAAATACTTTTTGTCCTTATAAATATTAAGCTCTAAGAGCAGGTTTTACTTTTTAAGATATATATTTTTTTAATTACAATGATTGCTTTTTATTTTAAAATTAAAGTACAAATCAGTTTATTATTAATGACTTACAGATGTAAAATTTTGAGGAAAACAATCGCTTTAACACTTTTAGAGGTAAGTAAGTAATTAAAATAGAAAGTTTGAGCTAGATAGTCTATAGGGAGATACACGGGAAGGGGATTTTATGTTTTTTCTGTTAAAAAATTAGCAGATTTTGAAAAAAATAAAACAATTGTATTCAGTATGCGCTTTTAGATAGAAAGTAAGTATTGACCATACGCTGATTACTTAATAATTTATTTTGCAGGTATAATGTGCATACTTTACTAGTAAGCTTTAAAAAATAAAGGGTTTACCAATTCTAAAGCGTCAAAATGACACAAAATAATAACTACAAGTAAGAAGTAAGTATTTTTTTTAATTGGAAAAAGAAATTTTGAAAATAACATTGTTCAAATGTCCTTCTTTACTTTAATTAGTTGAATTCTTGTAGCCCAATTTCTGATTACCTTTTTAATCGTATCATCCGGTATATTGCTAATGGTGCGTAAGATGTTCTGCTTGAGGTCACGAATCATTCGTGGGCTATTCTCGTAGACCTAAGATTTAAGATAGCCTAAGAGAAAATAGTCCTAGGGTAAGAGAGCACACTGGCGGCTAGTTCACATTTCTATTTCTCAAAATAATCCGCATTTTAATAATTAAATTTACTAAATTAATTTTATTAATTCAATTCATTCATAATACTGAATACAAGTATTTCATTTTCTCCACACTGGGCTAACGGTCCACAGCAGGGTCTGTTAGCGAAGTACTAG